>CM056058.1:153337894-153547894 GCA_029574335.1 Rana kukunoris | reverse complement strand
ACTTCAAATAAAATAAGAAACAACAACATAATAAAGTTATACTAATAAAGCAAAAAAAAAAGTAAAAAGTGCTATAAGTTTTCAACTACTAATGAGTTAATTGTTTTTCTACCATTGTTTTTCTACCGGCTTCACTGCTCGGTTTCCTACGGCGCATGCGCGAGTCGCACTACGCCTGCCGATTGGCTCCTGCTGTGTACTGGACACACAATGGGGCGGGGGTCGGGAGGTGACGTCATGCCCGCAGTCTGCCCGAGACTGTGTGGCCGGAAGTGGGTGCAAAGACCTGTCTTTAGACAGGTCTCTGCAACCCCTCCCCCCTAAAAGGTGTCAAATGTGACACCGGAAAGGGGGGGGGTGTTTCGATCGGCGGGATTTCCACTTTAGGGTGGAGCTCCGCTTTAATTGCTTTTCTACCACTTCAAATAAATACGAAACAACAACATAATATAATTATACTAATAAAGCAAAAAAATTTAAAAATGTGCAAATTTTTTTATAATTTAGCCGTAATAAAGTTCATCTGTCCTGAGAAATGAGTAAACCGACAAACATATTAGTTACTAGAACGAGTATGCAGCCAGTGAAAGTCAACATTCTTTCTAGTCGCCATAACCCCAAACTAGCAGGAGGAAAGTTTAAAATGAATCTTAGAAAGTATGGGCCAGATCCACATACAAATAGATCGGCGTAGAGTATCAGAGATACACTACGCCGCCATATTTTACCTGGCTCTAAGTCGAATCCAGGAAGATTTCGGCCCGTAGGATACGGCGGCATAGTGTATTTCTCGTGCCGGAATCGAAATACGCGATTAAGGGGCGTGAAGCATTTAAATTAGGCGAGTTCTCGAACTGCGCATGCTCCGTTCTGAAATTTCTCGCCGTGCATTGCGCAAAATTACGTCGAAACGTCATTTTTTTTTAGTAGCGTAAATTACGTACATTCCTATTCACGGACGACTTACGCAAAAAATAAAAAAAATTGAAAATTCGACGCAGGAACGGACACAATACTTAACATGGGCAGTCTAACTATAGACCGGATAATAGCAGCTTTTACTTTACACCGGAAAAAGCCGACTAGCGACGACGTTAGAGAATGCGACGGACGTTCGTAACTTCGTGGATCGCCGTAAAATGCTCATTTGCATACCCGATGCGGAAAAGGACGCAAACTCAACCCATCGGGCGGAAAAAGATTGCAGCGTAGATCCGAAGGCGTACGAAGACGTAATCCTGTCGGATCGAAGCCCGAAGCCGTCGTATCATGGTTTGAGGATTCAAACTAGTGATACGACACGGGAAATTTAAAAAGTACGCCGGCGTATCAGGAGTCGGCGTACTGGCTCTGTGGATCTGACCCTACGACTTTACCAGAAGAGTAGTTGATGCTTGGAATAGATATTCAGCAGGGGCAGTGAGTCAGTCAACACAGTAAATGGATTCAGAAATGCTTGGGACAAACACTGATCTACACTCAGGCACAAAAAAGTAAAAAATAAAAAAAACAAAAAAAAACAAACAGAAAAAAAAAAAAGATTTTTTTTTTATAAAAATGTATATTTGGATATGAGAAAAAAAAAAAACATTTAATAAAGAGATTTAAAAAAAAAAAATTATAATAAAAAATAAAATAAATAAATAAATAAGACTTAGGCAGCCACTTTTTTTTTTTTTTTACAAAAAGTAATACAGGCAAAACAGCCAGGAAACTAGCATTATCTGAAGGAAAGCAATAACACTCTATATATTTTTTTCCCATGACAAGTTTGTTCTATGTAAATTCTCATTTTATGTTTTGCGAAATGTTAAGCTTTTTCTTTGCCACCCTTTAACATCTGTGATTTGTTTAATGTATCTCCACTACATATATTTTCCGCATCAGCAATAAAAAATAAAAAAAAGAGAATGCACCTGTGTAATTCATGCATTTAATTATACCTACGGTTACCACAAGGAGGGATCTGTGGAAATTGTGTCGTTTGCACAGTTGCATTTTTAACAGGAGAAAAAAAAAAAAAAAAGAAGTTGGACAAGCTTGAAATTTTCCATGTTCGAGTTCATTACCTACCAGCAATGCTTCCTATGCAAAGTATTCCCAGACTTTGGAGACTCTGTACAGTATTTTTTTTTCTGCTTTAGGGGAAAAGTAGGGGGAGGGGGGGGGGTTAAATAATGATTCAACACAATTTTTAAGGCTCGGTATTACAAAACTAAGCCTGGAATTTATTTATAGAAGTCTATGTATTTTTTTTTTTTACAAAACAGAGAATACAGTTTACTTTTCAATATTTTTTTTACCCTATATGCCAATATGAAAAAAGTATTATTAGTTTTAAACTACTAAGGAGATAATTGTTTTTCTACCACTTCAAATTAAATAAGAAACAACATCATAATAAAATTATACTAATAAAGCAAAAAAAAATAATTTGAAGTGGTTGAGAAACAATTATCTCATTAGATAATTTTGGTTAAAAAGGTAAATAATTAAAATTCATATTTTTACATATGGGATCAATATGTAAAAAATGTTTTGTGATATTTAAATGATATTTACATTAAAAAAAAAGCTTATTTATGAGTTGAACACTAAAAAAAAAAATAGATAGAAAATAATAATGTAGAAACAAGATGTAAACAGGAATTTATTTATAGAAGTCTATGGGCCAGATTCACGTACATTGGCGCATATTTTGACGGGCGTAGCGCAACTCCTTTACGTTAGACCGGCGCAATGTAGAGACGCAATCACCGTATCCTCGTAGTATTTGCACAGTAATTTGCGCCGATGTAACGCAAATTCCGAGGCGTAAGGCGGAGTAATTCAAATTGGGAAGGACGTGGGCGTGTTACATTGAAATGAGCCGTGACCCCATGCAAATGAAGGGCCGGCCGGCTCGCGCATGCGCACATGAAGCAGACCATGGTCAGCACCTCTGTGCGCATGCTCACAACTCGGGAACGGCGTAATCAGTGAAATTGGAAGTGGACCCGGGCAACTTTGCTGAACTACGCAGACAGCATAAATAGACAGAGACAAACGCACTTACTTTGCAAAAGTACATCCCTTTGTATCCCTCCCTATACAGCAAGGTGCTTTTGTTCTGTTTGTTCTGTTGTGTGTATTTTCTTATCTTTATATGTAAAAAATGTTTTGTGATATTTAAATGATATTTACATAAAAAATATGTTTATTTATGAGTTGAACACTAAAAAAAAAAAAAATAGATAAAAAATAAATAATGTAGAAACAAGATGTAAGATGGAATTTATTTATAGAAGTCTATGTATTTTTTTTTTTTTTTTACTCTTTATTTTTTACTTTTTTTATTTTTTAACAGAGAATACAGTTTACTTTTCAATATTTTTTTTCTTGTTTAATTTGAAGTGGAAGAAAAACAATTATCCCATTAGTAATTTTGGTTAAAAAGGTAAATAAATAAATAAAAAAAATCTCATATTTTTACATATGGGATCAATATGAAAAACAATGTTTTGTGATATTGAGATGATATTTACATAAAAAAAAATCTTATTTATGAGTTGAACACTGAAAAAAAAAAATAGATAAAAAGTAATAATGTAGAAACAAGATGTAAACAGGTCGTTAAACGAGCCATATTGCCCAGCGAGTGTGTAGACCTGATACCATCCCCCCCTCCCCCGAAAACTTTTTTCATTTCCTGTGTTTCATAATAAAGAGACGGCAGGATGGCGAGGGGGTTAAAGCCACTGCAGTGCTTGACAAGTACAAGGTGAAGTGGGTGGTCACAGTATGAAAGGCATCTTTAACCCCTCTTGGCTGAGATTCCAGTCTGTTGTTCTCTCTGCATATCCTCACTTCATCACTTGTCGATAGGAATCAAAATGAGCCCTCTGCGGAAGGGCAGCCTTTCATTCCTGAAGAACAAGCACTTAAGGCTCTCTCACTTGCACCTATGAAATGCACAGCCTACCAGACAAGTAAAAAAACGAAAAAAAAAAACAATAATAATTGCTTCTTTCTTTCTGTTTTTTTCTTTTTTTTAATTGTGTGTATTTTATTATGGCAAAGAGTAATAACATACAAATGTAGCAAATAAAATTAAAAAAAAAAATGATCAGAAGGGTTATTAGCATTGACGGGTTATTAGCAGAAAAAAGAAGGGTATTTTTTTTTTTTTAAACTGTAAAGAAGACTTTCACTGGAGAATCAATCACTTTCATTGAAAATAAATAAATAAAATAAAACATAAATAAAAAACATACACAAGGAAGATTCACCTGCAGTGAATATGTTATGCATTTCATATTGACTGATTTATAAATATGTAGGCCTAGATTCACAAAGCGATTACGCCTGTGTAAATGTTGTTAGACAGGAGTAATTTCGATTTACGAGCGTTTTTACGCTAGTCGAAATCCTCAAACCATGAAAAGACACCTGCGTGCTAAATTTCGACTTTATTACGTGTTAGTACGCCTTCAGATCTACGCTGCCTGAAAATTGCGGCCACTGGGCGGACTTCCTGTTGTTTTTCACCTTCATGGTATGCTAATGAGCTTTTGCCTGGAATCCACAAAATTTCGCTCTTCAAACGCAATCTCTTACGGCACCTTTAGTCATCTTTTTTTTCCGTTTCACTATACCAGCTTTTTGCTGGTCTAATATTAGACAGCCCATGTTAAGTATGGCCGTCGTTCCCGCGTCGAATTTCAACGTTTTTCGATTTCTTTTATTATTTTTAACGTAAGTCGTCCGGGAATAGGAATGTTCGTAAACGCCGCTACTCAAACAACGAATGACGTCACGACGTGATTTCGCGCAATGCACGGCGGGAAATTCCTGAACAGAGCATGCGCAGTTCGATCGTCGCGGGGACGCGCTTAATTTAAATGCTTCACGCCCCCTACTCACGTATTTCGATTGCGCGGCGGAAAAAAAATACGATACAATAGCGTACGCGCAAAAAAACTACCTGAATTCGGCGTAGAGTCTGGTGATAGACGGCAGCGTAGCGTATTTCGATTACGCAGCGGAAGATTACATCTATGTGAATCTGCCCCGTAATTTTTAACTTTTTTAAGTATTTTATTTATTTATTTTTACATTTCATTTTATTGTCTAGATTTATATTTATACCAAGCATGTTTTACATTTACTTACAGTTGCTTGCCTCTGCTGAAAGTCTCTGTCAAGCGTCAACTACTATTTTTTTCTAAAAATAATCCTATTTTTTAAGGTTAGTAATAAGAACCTTTTTCTAAATGATAACTACTAATTATTTGTAAAAAAAAAAACACACTTTTTTTCGTTGCTTCTTTCTTTTTTTTACATTTAAAAATTGTGTGTATTTTTAATTTATTATGGCAAAGAGTATTCAAATAAAAATATAGCAAATAAAAAAAAAAATTTTTTAGTCAGATAGAAAGCATAGACAGGTGATGGCAGAAAAAGACGAAGGGTACATTTTTTTTTAAAACTGTGAAGAAGACTTTCACTGGAGAATCAATCACTTGCATTGAAAAAATAAATAATAAATAAATAAATAAAACACGTACACAAGGAAGATTTACCTGCAGTGAATATTTTGTGAATTGCATATTAACTGATTTATAAATATGTAATAATTTCATTAAAAAAAAATATATATATTATTATTTTATTTATTTATTTATTATTTATTTTTATATTTCATTTTATTGTCTAGATTTATATTTATACCAAACATGTTTTACATTTACTTACAGTTGCTTGCCTCTGCTGAAAGTCTTTGTCAAGCGTCAACTACTCGTTTTTGTAAAATACTATTTTTTAAGGTTAGTAATAAGAACCTTTTTTCTAAATGATAACTACTAATTATTTGTAAAAAAAGAAAAAAAAGAAAAAAGATGAGCTCTAGATGGGATGAGGTCTACTCTAGATGGGATGAGCTCTAGATGGGATGAGCTCTACTCTAGATGGGATGAGCTCTAGATGGGATGAGCTCTAGATGGGATGAGCTCTACTCTAGATGGGATGAGCTCTAGATGGGATGAGCTCTAGATGGGATGAGCTCTACTCTAGATGGGATGAGCTCTAGATTGGATGAGCTCTAGATGGGATGAGCTCTAGATGGGATGAGCTCTACTCTAGATGGGATGAGCTCTAGATTGGATGAGCTCTAGATGGGATGAGCTCTAGATTGGATGAGCTCTAGATGGGATGAGCTCTAGATTGGATGAGCTCTAGATAGGATGAGCTCTAGATTGGATGAGCTCTAGATTGGATGAGCTCTAGATTGGATGAGCTCTAGATGGGATGAGCTCTAGATTGGATGAGCTCTAGATGGGATGAGCTCTAGATTGGATGAATCTAGATGTGATGAGCTCTAGATTGGATGAGCTCTAGATTGGATGAGCTCTAGATGGGATGAGCTCTAGATTGGATGAGCTCTAGATGGGATGGGCTCTAGATGGGATGAGCTCTAGATTGGATGAGCTCTAGATGGGATGAGCTCTAGATTGGATGAGCTCTAGATGGGATGAGCTCTAGACTGGATGAGCTCTAGATGGGATGAGCTCTAGATTGGATGAGCTCTAGATTGGATGAGCTCTAGATTGGATGAACTCTAGATGGGATGAGCTCTAGATTGGATGAGCTCTTGATGGGATGAGCTCTAGATTGGATGAGCTCTAGATTGGATGAGCTCTTGATGGGATGAGCTCTAGATGGGATGAGCTCTAGATTGGATGAGCTCTAGATGGGATGAGCTTTAGATGGGAGGAGCTCTAGATGGGATGAGCCACAACACTTGTTTATAGTGAACACAATAAACATACTGTAGTAAATTATAAAAATTTCTACTAATCCTACACAAATATTTCCCATTTCTCTGATATCTTGATAGTTCCATAAATGAATTCATCTTATAAAAAGTCCTCTCTCTCTTTTTTGTGATTTCATTCCATGGTCTTCTTCTCAGAGGGCATCTTGGAAGTGCCAAGAACTAAGCAGAGAACTTGTAGGAGCTGTCTTGAAAAATCTCTTTGGAAACAGTTATCAATCATCGTCGTGTTATTTGTTCTCTTGGGTTCAATTAATTGTATTGAGAAGCGCGGTCTCGAATATCACAAGTATGTAGATGACAGCCAGCTGTACATAATGGGCCACTCCGGAGATGCATTGCCAACCAGCTGTCATAGAGACTTGTTGGCCCATGGAGTCATCCAGAGAACTGGTGACAGATGAACACTGACGCCACCTGATAGTCCTCTGGATTTGGGTGATTCTAATGGAGTATGATTGATACAGTTAATACAGTGAGGCAGCGGCGGCTGGTGCTCCAATTTTTTTTTTTGGGGGGGGCGCAAACAACCTGAAAAAAAAACATAATTTGCAGCCACTGTGCCCATCAAACGCAGCCACTGTGCCCATTAATTGACACCACTGTGCCCATCAATTTCCGCCAGTTTGCCCCATCAATAGCCACTAGTTTGCCCCATCAAACGCCACCAGGTTGCCCCCTCAAATGATGCCAGTTTGCCCCTTTAAATGCCACCAGTTTGCCCAATCAATAGCCAACATTTTGCCCGATCAATAGCGACAATTTTGCTCCATCAATAGCCGCCAGTTTGCCCCATCAAACACGGACAGTTTGCCCCATCAAATGCTTCCAGTTTGCCCCATCAAATGCCACCAGTTTGCCCCATCAAACGCTGCCAGTTTGCCCCATCAATAGCCACCAGTTTGCCCCATCAAATGCTGCCAGTTTGCCCCATCAAATGCCGCCAGTTTGCCCCATCAAACGCCGCCAGTTTGCCCCATCAATAGCCGCCAGTTTGCCCCATCAAATGATGCCAGTTTTCCCCATCAATTGCCACTAGTTTGCCCAATCAAACGCCGCCAGTTTCCCCCAACAGATGATGCCAGTTTGCCCCATCAAATGCTCCCAGTTTGCCCCATCAAATGCCGCCAGTTTTCCCCATCAATTGCCACTAGTTTGCCCAATCAAACGCCGCCAGTTTTTCCCATCAAATGCCCCCAGTTTTCCCCATCAAATGCCCCCAGTTTCCCCATCAAATGCCACCAGTTTGCCCATCAAATGCCGCCAGTTTGCCCCATCAAACAACGAAAATTTGCCCCACCAATTGCCGCCAGTTTGCCCCATCAAACGCCGAAAGTTTGCCCCATCAAATGATGCCAGTTTGCCCCATCAAGCGCGGCCAGTTTGCCCCATCACATGATACCAGTTTGCCCCATCAAACGCGGCCAGTTTGCCCCATCAAATGATGCCAGTTTGCCCCATCAAACGTAATCAGTTTTCCCCATCAAATGCTGCCAGTAAAAATAACATGGGGGGGGGAGTAAAAAAAAATAACATAGGGAGGGGGTACTGAGGTTCCTGTTGGCTTTGCGTGCGTGCGGGGGGGGGGGGGGGGGCTCTATGTCCATTTTGCTTGGGGCCCCCAAATTCCTTCAAACGGCCCTGTATGTTATAAAGAAATGGGGGCTGAAGACTTGTATTATAGGCTTTTATGTTTATAAGTGGATAAAACTGTTGTATTTTATTAGTGCTTTTTGTGAGTTGTGCCTCATAAATCCCACCTATAGAGAGTTCATTGGAGTCGATCGTTAGCAACACAAATCCTTACTGATGATATAAAATGTCACATTGAAACGCCAACAAAGTAATAAAATGAGATATCCTAAAGAGTTCAGAATGGGCCAAATCACATCCTTTTCCAACAAAAGAATTACACATCAACATAAATCTCTTTATTTGACAACTTAACCACTTAAGGACCGCCTAACGCCGATGTACGTCAGTAGAATGGCACGGCTGGGCACAATCACGTACCCAGTCCGAAGCTCCGTGACCGCGGCCACAGGACCCGATCGCCGCCGGAGTCCTGCGATCGGTCACCGGAGCTGAAGAACGGGGAGAGGTGAGTGTAAACAAACCTTCCCCCGTTCTTCACTGTGGCAATGTCAGTGATCGTCTGTTCCCTGATATAGGGAGAGACGATCAGTGACGTCACACGTCCAGCCCCGCCCCCTACAGTTAGAAACACATATGAGGTCACACTTAACCCCTTCAGCGCCCCCTAGAGGTTAATTCCTAAACTGCAATTGTCATTTTCACAGGTACCAGTGCATTTTTATAGCACTTTTCGCTGTGAAAAGGACAATGGTCCCAAAAATGTGTCAACATTGTCTGATGTGTCCGCCGTAATGTCGCAGTCATGAAAAAAAAATCGACATTAGTAGTAAAAAAAAAAAAAATTATTAATAAAAATGCCATAAAACTATCCCCTATTTTGTAAACGCTATAAATTTTGCGCAAACCAATTAATAAACGCTAATTGTGTTTTTTTTTGTTTTTTTTTTACCAAAAAACTGAGGAAGAAACAAAAAATGATGCGCCAGATCCACATACAATTGCCCCAGCGTAGAGTGTCAAAGATACACTACGCCGCCGTATTTTACCTGGCTCTAAGTCGAATCCAGGAAGATTTCTGCCCATAAGGTACGGCGGCGTAGTGTATTTCTCGCGGCGGAATCGAATTACGCGATTAGGGGGCGTGAATCATTTAAATGAGGCGCGTCCCCGCGGCGATCGAACTGCGCATGCTCCGTTCAGAAATTTCCCGCCGTGCATTGCGCGAAATTACGTCGTTTTTTTTTAGTAGCGTAAATTACATACATTCCTATTCACGGACGACTTACGCAAAAAAAAAATTTGAAATTTCGACGCGGGAACGACGGCCATACGTAACACGGCAAGTCTAACTATAGACTGGATAATAGCAGCTTTAACTATACGCCGGAAAAAGCCGACTAGCGCCGACGTAAGGGAATGCGACGGCCGAACGTAACTTTGTGGATCGCCGTAAAAAGCTAATTTGCATACCCGACGCGGAAAACGACGCGAACTCCACCCAAAAGATTGCCCCATCAAACGTAATCAGTTTTCCCCATCAAATGCTGCCAGTAAAAATAACATGGGGGGGGGAGTAAAAAAAAATAACATAGGGAGGGGGTACTGAGGTTCCTGTTGGCTTTGCGTGCGTGCGGGGGGGGGGGGGGGGGGGGCTCTATGTCCATTTTGCTTGGGGCCCCCAAATTCCTTCAAACGGCCCTGTATGTTATAAAGAAATGGGGGCTGAAGACTTGTATTATAGGCTTTTATGTTTATAAGTGGATAAAACTGTTGTATTTTATTAGTGCTTTTTGTGAGTTGTGCCTCATAAATCCCACCTATAGAGAGTTCATTGGAGTCGATCGTTAGCAACACAAATCCTTACTGATGATATAAAATGTCACATTGAAACGCCAACAAAGTAATAAAATGAGATATCCTAAAGAGTTCAGAATGGGCCAAATCACATCCTTTTCCAACAAAAGAATTACACATCAACATAAATCTCTTTATTTGACAACTTAACCACTTAAGGACCGCCTAACGCCGATGTACGTCAGTAGAATGGCACGGCTGGGCACAATCACGTACCCAGTCCGAAGCTCCGTGACCGCGGCCACAGGACCCGATCGCCGCCGGAGTCCTGCGATCGGTCACCGGAGCTGAAGAACGGGGAGAGGTGAGTGTAAACAAACCTTCCCCCGTTCTTCACTGTGGCAATGTCAGTGATCGTCTGTTCCCTGATATAGGGAGAGACGATCAGTGACGTCACACGTCCAGCCCCGCCCCCTACAGTTAGAAACACATATGAGGTCACACTTAACCCCTTCAGCGCCCCCTAGAGGTTAATTCCTAAACTGCAATTGTCATTTTCACAGGTACCAGTGCATTTTTATAGCACTTTTCGCTGTGAAAAGGACAATGGTCCCAAAAATGTGTCAACATTGTCTGATGTGTCCGCCGTAATGTCGCAGTCATGAAAAAAAAATCGACATTAGTAGTAAAAAAAAAAAAAAATTATTAATAAAAATGCCATAAAACTATCCCCTATTTTGTAAACGCTATAAATTTTGCGCAAACCAATTAATAAACGCTAATTGTGTTTTTTTTTGTTTTTTTTTTACCAAAAAACTGAGGAAGAAACAAAAAATGATGCGCCAGATCCACATACAATTGCCCCAGCGTAGAGTGTCAAAGATACACTACGCCGCCGTATTTTACCTGGCTCTAAGTCGAATCCAGGAAGATTTCTGCCCATAAGGTACGGCGGCGTAGTGTATTTCTCGCGGCGGAATCGAATTACGCGATTAGGGGGCGTGAATCATTTAAATGAGGCGCGTCCCCGCGGCGATCGAACTGCGCATGCTCCGTTCAGAAATTTCCCGCCGTGCATTGCGCGAAATTACGTCGTTTTTTTTTAGTAGCGTAAATTACATACATTCCTATTCACGGACGACTTACGCAAAAAAAAAATTTGAAATTTCGACGCGGGAACGACGGCCATACGTAACACGGCAAGTCTAACTATAGACTGGATAATAGCAGCTTTAACTATACGCCGGAAAAAGCCGACTAGCGCCGACGTAAGGGAATGCGACGGCCGAACGTAACTTTGTGGATCGCCGTAAAAAGCTAATTTGCATACCCGACGCGGAAAACGACGCGAACTCCACCCAAAAGATTGCAGCGTAGATCCGACGGCGTACGAAGACGTAAGCCTGTCGGATCGAAGCCCGAAGCCGCCGTATCATGGTTTGAGGATTCAAACTAAAGATACGACGCGGGTAATTTAAAAAGTACGCCGGCGTATCAGGAGATACATCAGGAGATAGACCGGCGTGCTGCCTCTGTGGATCTGGCCCAATATCTTTTTTGGGGCATATTTATTATAGCAAAAAAGTTAAAAATATTGGGCCAGATTCAGAGAGCCGTTTGAATCCTCAAACCATGAAAAGACGGCTTTGCGCTTCAATCCGACTGGATTACGTGTTCGTACGCCTTCGGATCTACGCTGCAATAAAATTGCGGCCACTAGGTGGAGTTCCCGTCGTTTTCCGCGTCGGGGTATGCTAATGAGCTTTTGCCGAAGATCCACGAAATTACGAACGTCAATCGCAATCTCTTACGGCATCGTTAGTCATCTTTTCGCTGCGTAAAACTATACCAGCTTTTTGCTGCTCTAATATTAGACAGCCCATGTTAAGTATGGCCGTCGTTCCCGCGTCGAATTTCTACGTTTTCCGACGTCTTTTATTATTTTTTACATAAGTCGTCCGGGAATAGGAATGTTCGCAAACGACGCTACTCAAACAACGAATGACGTAACGACGTGATTTCACGCAATGCACGGCGGGAAATTTCTGAACGGAGCGTGCGCAGTTCGATCGTCGCGGGGACGCGCTTAATTTAAATGCTTCACGCCCCCTACTCGCATATTTCGATTACGCGGCGAGAAATAGACTACGCCGCCGTAGCGTACGGGCAAAAATCTACCAGGATTCGGTGTAGAGCCTGGTAAAATACGGCAGCGTAGAGTATTTCGATTACGCGGCGCAATATTAAGTGTATCTGAATCTGGCCCTTTGTTTTGTTTTTTTCAAAAATGTCGCTCTATTTTTGTTTATAGCGCAAGAAATAAAAACCGCAGAGGCGATCAAATACCACCAAAAGAAAGCTCTATTTGTGGGAAAAAAAGAAAAACCAATTTTGTTTTGGGAGCCACGTCGCGCGACCGCGCAATTGTCAGTTAAAGCGACGCAGTGCCGAATCGCAAAAAGGGGCCTGGTCCTTTACCTGCATTTTTTTTTTTGAAAACTTAAATTTTATTCATTTTCAAAATTTTCCCAAAAAAAAAAGAGAAAAGACAAAAGAACACAAAGGGACATTTTTAAACATTAGCACTTGCTGTTTGGATTTTCGGTCGCGGCCTTTCGCCGGGCAATTTTTCGGAAAATGGAGAACATCCCGATGTGTTCCGCTATTTTCCGGAGCCCTCCGCTTTTGGGTTCTCCCGGTGACAGACGGCGTTGTGTGTGTTTCCTGAAGTAGGCGGTTTGCTGCGCACGCCGGTCGTAAATCTGGTTTTACTCAACTTGATGAATTGCTCAAATAGAAATCCAGTACGGCGTTAGATCGCAGTTAGATCAATATTGTAGAAGGTTAGGAAAGTAAATATTGAATTATATATATTTTTTTTCCCGTAGAAAAAGCAACATTTCTATTCCCAGGGGGGGTGAAATTGGGAACATATTTTTTATATAACAAGATCTTTGCGACTTACGTTGTTTTGCGAGATTAAAGGATTATATTGAATATTAACAGGGCGCAATGTAAGAGGGGAAAAAAAAAATGGCTGATTTGCAAACGCATGTACATATATATATAGCCGGATTCAGTAAGACTTTTACGACGGCGTATCAGTAGATACGCCGTCGTAAGTCCGAATCCGCGCCGTCGTATCTTTAAGCGTAATTTTTAAACTGAGATTACGCTTAACTGTTGCTAAGATACGACCGGCGTAAGTCTCCTACACGCTGGCCGATAGGGTATTTACGCCTAGAGGGCCAGATTCGCAAAAGAATTACGCCGGTGTATCTGTCGAATTCCCCGCCGGCGTATCATTGTTTTGTATCCAGAAAACAAGATACGCCGGAATTACGCTAGGATCCGACTGGCGTAAGTCACCTTCACCGTCGGATCCTAAATGCAATAATACGCCAGCCGCCATGTGGCGTTTACGTCGTTTTCTGCGCCGAATATGCAAATTAGACGATACGCTGATTCCCGAAGGGTTTTGCGCCGCGTCGACGTAGTTTGCGTACGCGTAAAGGTTACCCCTGCTATATGAGGGGTAACCTTGCGTCGGTCCGGCGTACGCCATGTTAAGTATGGTCGTCGGGACAGCGTCGTGTTTTTCCGTCGTTTGCGTAACTCGTCGCGAATAGGCCTGTACGTTAATTACGTTGCCGTCGTAATCGCTGTATTTGCG
Source organism: Rana kukunoris (assembly GCA_029574335.1). Taxonomy (NCBI): domain Eukaryota; kingdom Metazoa; phylum Chordata; class Amphibia; order Anura; family Ranidae; genus Rana; species Rana kukunoris. The sequence goes on along the minus strand of CM056058.1, from coordinate 153,534,020 downwards.
CCGTACGACGGAGCATGCGCGGTGGCCTACGTTTAAGGCCGGCGCATGCGCAGTTCGTTCGGCACGGGGGCGCGCTTCATTTAAATACAGCGCGCCCCCCTCCTTCCCTATTTGAATTACGCGGCCCTACGCCGTCCCCTTTACGCTACGCCGACGCAAATTACGGAGCAAGTGCTTTGAGAATACAGCACTTGCCTGTAAAAACTGCGTAGGCGTAGCGTAAATGGGATACGCCGCAAATACGCGATTTTTTGAGACTCTGGTCCAGAATATGTCAATTAGCTAGGTACGCCTATTCACGAATGTACGTACGCCCGTCGCAGTAAGCTACGCCGTTTACGTAAGGCGTTTTTTCAGGCGTAAAGATAAACCACCAAAAAGATGGAGCAGCCAATGTTAAGTATGGACGTCGGAACAGCCGCCGAATTTCGCGTCGTTTGCGTCGTTTGCGTAAGCCGATTCAGAATGGAGCTGGGCGTAGGTTACGTTCTTTGCGACGTGATTCTGAGCATGCGCACTGGGATACGTCCACGGCCGGCGCATGCGCAGTTCGTTCGGCGCGTCATTTACGTGGGGTCACCATTCATTACCATATAACACGCCCGCTACCAGCCTACCTTGAATTACACGGGCTTACGCCGGCCCATTTACGCTACGCCGCCGTAACTTAGGGAGCAAGTGCTTTGTGAATACGGCGCTTGCCTCTATAACTTGCGGCGGCGTAGCGTAAAGACGATGCGCTACGCCGCCCTAAAAATACGCGGCTCTCCCTGAATCCAGCTAATAATCTTTTTTATTTCTTGCATGACTTATTAGGAAACACATATATATATATATATATATATTGCATCACTTGATCCCTTGCCTTGCAGTGAACTTGTATTTGCTTTAAGCTTTCTAAACGGTCACCTGACACGACTAGAAGGTGTCTGGAAAATACAGTATGAGTTCAGGGCCGCTTGTGAGGCTGCATTGATGGGTGCTGGTGAGTCTGCACTGATGGGTGCTGGTGAGGCTGCATGTGAGGCTGCATTGATGGGTGCTTGTAAAGGCTGCATTGGATGGGCGCTTGTGAGGCTGCATGTGTGGCTGCATTGATGGCTGCTTGTGAGGCTGCAGTGATGGGTGCTGGTGAGGCTGCATTGATGGGTGCAGGTGAGGCTGCATTGTTGGGTGCTTGTAAAGGCTGCATTTGATGGGCGCTTGTGAGTCTGCATTGATGGGCGCTTGTGAGGCTGCATTGATGGCTGCTTGTGAGGCTGCATTGATGGTGGCGGAGAACTATGTCCCGTCTCCCGAATGAATGGAAGCAAGCAAACATTCATTGATGGGCAGTGGTAAGCTGCATTGATGGGTGCTTGTGAGGCTGCATTGATGGGTGCTGGTGAGGCTGCATTGATGGGCGCTTGTGAGGCTGCACTCATGTGTGCTGGTGGGGCTGCATTGATGGGTGCTTGTGAGGCTGCATTGATAGTGGCGGAGAACTGTGTCTGTGTGCCATCTCCCGACCGAGTGAAAGCAAGAAAACCTTCATTGATGGGCACTGGTGAGCTGCATTAATGGGTGCTGGTGAGGCTGCATTGATGTGTGCTGGTGAGGCTGCATTGATGTGTGCTGGTGAGGCTGCATTGATGGGTGCTGGTGAGGCTGCATTGATGGGCGCTTGTGAGGCTGCACTCATGTGTGCTGGTGAGGCTGCATTGATGGGTGCTTGTGAGGCTGCATTGATAGTGGCGGAGAACTGTGTCTGTGTGCCATCTCCCGACCGAGTGAAAGCAAGAAAACCTTCATTGATGGGCACTGGTGAGCTGCATTGATGGGTGCTGGTGAGGCTGCATTGATGGGTGCTGGTGAGGCTGCATTGATGGGTGCTGGTGAGGCTGCATTGATGGGTGCTGGTGAGGCTGCATTGATGGGCGCTGGTGAGGCTGCATTGATGGGCGCTTGTAAGGCTGCGTTTGATGGGCGCTGGTGAGGCTGCATTTGATGGGCATTTCATTAAAAAGGTGGGGTATACATGGGCAGGACAAAGAGGGTGGAGTCAGGGGTGGAGCCAGGGGGGGGGGGTGGCAAAATTAGGTTTGGCCTAGGGCATGGGTGCTCAACCTGTGGCCCTCCAGATGTTGCCAAACTACAATTCCCATCATGCCTCAGCCTTTTTAGAGTCAAGCTTGTAACTATCAACTTTGCATTCCCTTAATTTGCAGGGATTTCTTCTCTCACTTCCTGTTTGGCTATGGAACAGGAAGTGAAGGGAAATCTCCGCGATGGGACAGGTGGAACCAAGAAAGTTTTGCCTCTAATTCTACAGTTTCTCCATCCAAACGTTTAGTCCCATAAACTGCCCCACCCAACGGCCAGATCCCCATGTGGACATTTCTGCCACCCAACGGTGACGGCCACCTTTACTCTGCCTTTTTTTTTTACTTCGCGAGACGCGAGATAGATGGAGCGATCGACTTCTGGAAGAACGGGAGAACGTTAATCCTTCTTGATAAATTTTTTTTTTCCGGCCCGGTAAAACATTACGCCGACGCGGTAAAACATTACGCCGACGCGGTAAACATAAATACTGTATAAGGAAGTGGAAACATTGTGTCAAAAATGTTCTTACATCAAATAAAAGGATTGGGATGGAATGGAATGGACTGAGATCGAGGCGCAGAGAAGCCATTAGTCTGCGAAGCTGGAAAGATTGCCGTTGCTTTAAATTACCACTTTCCATATTTCGGAGGCGACGACTATTTTTGTACTTCCAGCGGAATTTTCGTTTTTTTTTTTTGCGACGCGAAGCGCATTACTTTAAATTATACAAGAACAATACATCAGCGCGCAGGAATTCCGTAGCACTTTTTGCTTGTTTTACAGTGAAATACAAATGAGGGTTACTACCGTGTTTCTTGCATGAATACATTTTCGCGGCTTTTACGTTTTAATAATTTAACATACTTTTTACTCAGAGTCCACCCAAGGTTCTTCGCCGCGAGCTGCCGCTAGCACGGTAAAGACAAACAGCCTCTGAATGATCAATATTGTGCGCAGGGCCGCCATCAGGAATGATGGGGCCCCTTACACAGCTTCAGGCATGGGCCCCCTGGAGAACCAGGGGGGGGGGTGCTTCCTCCTGAAATTGAGAAGGCTGCTAAATTGGCCCTTTAATAAAAAATTAAAAAAAATATATTACAATTTTTATTTTTTTATAAAAAAATTATAAAAAAAGAGGGGGTTGCCATCTGGGGCCCTGGGGGCCTCCGGACCCCTAAAAAAATAATAAAAGAAAAAAAATTGGCCCTTTAATAAAAAAAGAAAAGAAAAATATATTAAAAAATATATATTTTTATAAAAAAATAAATAAAAAAAGAGGGGGTTGCCATCTGGGGCCTCTGGGGGCCTATGGGCCCCTGGGGACCTCCGGACCCCTAAAAAATAATAAAAGAAAAAAATTGGCCCTTTAATAAAAAAGAAAAGAAAAATATATTAAAAAAATATATATTTTTATAAAAAAATAAATAAAAAAAGAGGGGGTTGCCATCTGGGGCCCTGGGGGCCCCTGGGGACCTCCGGACCCCTAAAAAAATAATAAAAGAAAAAAAATTGGCCCTTTAATAAAAAAGAAAATAAAAATATATTAAAAAATATATATTTTTATAAAAAATAAATAAAAAAAGAGGGGGTTGCCATCTGGGGCCCTGGGGACCTCCAGACCCCTAAAAAATAATAAAAGAAAAAAAATTGGCCCTTTAATAAAAAAGAAAAGAAAAATATATTAAAAAATATATATTTTTATAAAAAATAAATAAAAAAATAGGGGGTTCCTATCTGGGGCCCTGGGGACCCCCGGGCCCCTTACAGGTGTAATGCCTGTACCCCCCTGGTGGCAGCCCTGATTGTGCGAATAAAAAGGAAAAGAAACAGTTACAAAATAAAAAAATAAAAGAAATCTCCCAAACTAGACTAAAGCTGGCCATACATTATACAATTATCTTATTCAATTACCTTCAACTACACTAGATTACCAAAAGTATTGGGACCCCTGCTTTTACACGCACATGGGGCCAGTTTCGCGATTAGTTACGCCGGCGTATCTGTCGTAACTCAGAATCTGCGCCGGCGTATATTTAAGCGTATGCTCAAAGTGAGATACGCTTAAATATTGTTAAGATACGACCGGCGTAAGTCTCCTACGCCGGCGTATCTTAACTGCGTTTTTACGCTGGCCGCTAGGGGCGTGTACGCTGATTTACGCCTAGAATATCTAAATCAGCGAGATACGCCTATTCACGAACGCACGCCCGGCCGACGCAGTAAAGATACGCCATTTACGTAAGGCGTTTTTTCAGGCGTAAAGATAAAGCTGCAACAAGATGGCGCGGCCAATGCTAAGTATGGTAAATTTTTCACGTTTTACGTAACTCGTCTGTGAATGGGGGTGGACGTAAATTGCGTTCACATCGAAACCAATGAGTCTTAGCGGCGTAATTTGGAGCATGCGCACTGGGATACGTCCACGGACGGCGCATGCGGCGTTAGTAAATAAACGCCGTTTACGTGGGGTCACACTTAATTTAAATAAAACACGCCCACATCAAACACATTTTAATTCGGCGAGCTTACGCCGGCCCATTTACGCTACGCCGCCGTAACTTAGCTTTGTGAATACAGCACTTGCCTCTCTAATTTACGGCGGTGTAGCGTATCTGAGATACGCTCCGCCCGCACAAAATGATGCCGCTCGACGTGAATCTAGCCATAGAACTTTAATGGCATCCCAGTCTTATCTCGTAGGGTTCAATATTGAGTTGGCCCACCCAGGGGGTGCTGCTAGAAATCACGGGGGGCCCTGTACAGCTTACCTGGCGGGGCCCCCACCAATATATCAAAACAAGATTTCCACTAAAAATACACAAATAGAGAACCTGTGTGAATTAATCCTTTTTAAATCACTTTTTTTATGTATAATTTTTTTTAATTATTTACAATTATTTCTTTTACAGGACAGGGAAGCCAACAGTGCCACAGGAGGGGGGGTGGTGGTGCAGTGACAGGGGGGGTGCACACATGGGGGGATCAGAAGTAGGCAGAACAAGGAGGGGGATCGTGAGGGGGGGAAGCGATTACAGGAATGATGAAGTGTCTGTGTCTCTCCCTGCAGCAGCTGAAAGCCAGCGGGAGGGATAGAAACTGACTTTCAGCAGCTGCAGAGAGAGAGACGCACAGGGCATCTTTCTGTAATTGCACCTCCGCACGAACACACCCATTCCTCCTGCGGTTTGGGCCCCCCTGTGTGCCCGGGCCCCCTATAGGAGGACTGGTGGTCCCCCCTAGCCCACCCTTTGCAGCTATAACAGCTTCAACTCTTCTGGGAAGGCCGTCCACAAGGTTTAGGAGTGTCTATGGGAATGTTTGACCGTTCTTCCAACATTTGTGAGCATACCAAGACATTTTGGACAGTTTCATGCTCCCAACTATGTGAAAACCGTTTGGGGACGCCCCTTCCTGTTCCAACATGACTGGTGCGCAGTCATGTTGGAACAGGAAGGGGCTGTCCCCAAACTGTTCACAATAAATTGGGAGCATGAAAATGTCCAAAATGTCTTGGTTTGCTGACACCCTAACGCACGGCAGAGAAACTCGACGGGCGGAACACATCGTTCCGCCCGTCGAGGTTCTCTGCCGGCCGTCAGATTCGGCGACCCGCCCGTCGGGAAAGACAATCAGCCATTCATCCCGACGGGCCGTCGAGCAAATAGAGAACCTGTTCTCTATTTGCTCGACGGGTTTCCCGACGGGCGGGGCTCGCCGAGAGCGTACACGCGGCCGAGGTTCTCGGCAGAATGCGGCTCCCAGCGAGGTTCTCGCTGGTTTCTGCCGAGAACCTCGGCCGTGTGTACGGGGCTTAAGTGTTCCCTTCACTGGAACTTCACTCCCCTCTACGAAATGTAACCACTCCGGAGGAATAAAAATCTGTATTCCATTGAATTAGCTCTCTGCACTTCTCAACTTTATTAGTTCATTGACACCTTGACAAAAGCCCCGGTTTACCGAGTCCCCCTGGGACGGCTTATCTCAGGAATTCCCCTAATTCTCTAAAATCCTTTGAGCTTTTCCAACAATTTTCATATATAGTTGATTATCGCTAAGACCTGTTTTTTATGCACTTTAAGGCCGCGTACACACGTCCGAGAACCTCGTCGGGCTAAACCCATTGTTACGCCAGTCGAGGTTCTCGATGAGCGGGCGAAAAAGCTCGTCGAGCCAAAGTCCTCATTGAACAACGAGGAAAAAGAGAGCGTGCTCTCTTTTTTGGCTCGACGAGCTTCCCGACGGGACGCTCGTCGGAAGTGTACACACGATCGAGCTTCTCGCCAGAATATGTCTCCCAGCGAGCTTCTCGCTGGATTCTGCCAAGAAGCTCGGTCGTGTGTACGGGGCTTCACAGATAAACTCATGACAGTCGTACCATGAGCTACACACAGAAAACTACCTGTGTAGGCCTTTCGTACCAGTCCACCCCACTCCCATTCATTGGCCGCCTGGGAACACCGTTTGCTCACCTGTTTTTAATGCAGAGGTAGAATTCCTGAACACGCCCACTGCAGGCTCCTTGTTTTCTCTTACACCGAGGAATTTTAAATCTCTTGGTATGCTGACGCCTTAAGAGTTCCCTTCACTGGAACTAAGGGACCAAACCCAACCCCCACACCATAATCCCCCCTCCACCAAATGATTTGGACCAGAGCACAAAGCAAGGTCCATCAAGACATGGATGAGCGGGTTTGGGGTGGAGGAACTTATTCATGTCTTTATGGACCTTGCTGTTCCCACAAAGTTGGGGGCATGGAATTGTCCAACATGTCTTGGTATGCTGACACCTTGAGAATTCCCTTCACTGGAATTAAGGGGGCCAAGCCCAACCCCTGAAAAACAACCCCACACCATAATCCCTCCTCCATCCAACGATTTGGACCAGAGCACAAAGCAAGGCCCATAAAGACATGGATAAGTCCCTCCACCCCAAACTCGCTCATCCATGTCTTTATGGACCTTGCTTTGTGCACTGGTCCAAATAATTTGGTCAGGGCCATCTTAATAGCATCATGGGCCCCTGGCCAAAGTAACGCTCTGGGGCCCCTACAATGATGACAGTGCAGGTAAACAGACATCCAGTAGGTAGGAGGCAGACTGCCTCCCCTGTGTATCTATCACTCTCACTGCCATCATGGGGGCCCCCAATTTCGGGGGGCAGTGTGGGCTCAAGGACCACCTTCTTTGGGGAAAGTACATCGGCCCCCCATGCAGTTGGGGCCCCTGGGCAGTTCCCAGGTGTGCCCTCTCATTAAGATAGCCCTGCATTTGGTGGAGGGGGGATTATGGTGTGGGAGTTGTTTTTCAGGGGTTGGGCTTGGCCCCTTAGTTCCAGTGAAGGGAATTCTTAGGGTGTCAGCATACCAAGACATTTTGGACAATTTCATGCTCCCAACTTTGTGGGAACAGCAAGGTCCGTAAAGACATGGATAAGTTCCTGTGGGCTCTAATAGGCTTCCAAATTGTTAAACAGAGGGCGTACTGCTGTGCATTCCCTGTTTAAACAGTGCTGTGTTAGGCAATCGCTTCCCTAACACTGACCCGCCTCTCAGACAATCAGGTGCACCGGGTATGGTTACCTGTCACCTGATTGGCTGAATCGACAGGCGCTGTGGTCCAATCATAGAAGAGATGACATGGAGGACTCAGAGGGAGCGTGGAGGAGGATGGCACTGACCCGAGAAAGGTAAGTGCCAGGCAGGGGGGGCATACTGGCTGTATTTGAGGGGCCAAACTTGCGGCATTTTATGGGGAAAACTGGCAGTATTTGATGGGGCAAACTGACTTTATTTGAGGGGGCAAATTGGCTGTATTTGATGGGCAAACTGGTTGTATTTGAGGGGGCAAACTGGCTGCATTTGATGGGCAAACTGGCTGTATTTGAGGGGGTAAACTGGCAGCATTTGATGGGGCAAACTTTTTATAATTTGAGGGGAAACTGGCATCATTTGATGGGGCAAAATGGCTGCATTTGATGGACAAACTGGCATCATTTGAGGGGGAAAACTGGCATCATTTGAGGGGGCAAACTAGCTGTATTTGAGGGGACAAACTGGCGGTATTTGATGGGGCAAACTGGTGGCATTTGATGGGGCAAACTGGCATCATTTGAGGGGGCAAACTGGCATCATTTGAGAGGGCAAACTGGCGGTATTTGATGGGGAAACTGGCTGCATTTGATGGGCAAACTGGTGGTATTTTATGGGCAAACTGGCATTATTTGATGGGGCAAACTGGCTGCATTTGATGCGGAAACTGGCATCATTTGTGGGGGCAAACTGGCTATATTTGATGCGGCAAACTGGCGGCATTTATTGGGAGAAACTGGCATCATTTCAGGGGGAAAACTGGCTGCATTTGATGGATAAACTGGCATCATTTGAGGGGGCAAACTGGCTGCATTTCATGGGGAAACTGGCTGTATTTTAGGGGGCAAACTGGCTGCATTTGATGCAGAAACTGGCATCATTTGATGGGACAAACTGGCATCATTTGAGGGGGCAACCTGGCAGTATTTGATGGGGCAAACTGGCGGCATTTGATGGGGTAAACTGGCGGCAAACTGGTGGCATTTGATGGGGCAAACTGGCTGCATTTGATGGGCAAACTGTCATCATTTGAGGGGGCAAACTGGTATAATTTGATGGGGAAACTGGTGGCATTTGATGGGCAAACTGGCATCATTTGTCTCCCTTTTATATTGTAAAGCGCTGTGTAAACCGTTGGCGCTATATAAATCCTGTATAATGATAATAATAATAATAATTTGAGGGGGCAAACTGGCTGTCGTTGAGGGGGCAAACTGGCGGCATTTTATGGGGCAAACTGGTGGCATTTGATGGGCACACTGGCAACAATTTATGGCACATTGGCGACAATTGATGGGCACAGTAGCTGCGTTTTATGGGCACAGTGAGGCTGCAATGTTTTGGTTTTTTTTTTCGTTTGTTTGCGCCCCCCCCAAAAAATGTTGAGCGCCAGCCGCCACTGCTCACCACTGAAATACTCCTGTGATGAACTCACTCTGATCACTAACGGGATAAACAGGTATTTTTTTTAAAGATATAACAAATGCCTTGAACTGTATTTAATAGACTGAACAGGAGCAAATAAGAGGAGTTGACTGTTGGGGTTTACATAAACTTTACGTTGGCTGAACAAGCAAATTGCCATATAATTCCGAATAAGGAACTAGGTATTACCATGTCATTCTATATTTTACTATGTTATAAATGTCACTTATAACACAGAAAACAATTTATAAGCACATGTGGAGCAAAGGAGAGGGGAAAAGTCAGGGGGCCGTATGAATGGTGCAATGAATGAATGCATTGGATCTTGAAAAGCCCCAATGAAACTGATCGCCGGTGATACACTAAACGAAAGGCACCTGGAAGACTTGTGTATTATTGTGCTGTCTCCCGCATTCCGTTTGAAGTGGGACCAAGAAAAGGCAGGCCATGAAAATATATCCAACGAGAAGGACCCCATGGGAAACTCAAGAAGAAACAAGGGCCAAGAGAAAGCCGGTTTTCGAGAAACTATTTCAAAAGCAATATGCCTGGGCTTGGCTGTGATACATCAGTAAAAACCGAAGAGAAAATAATCTCTCCATTACAAAACCTGTCCCAGCCCGGCGCTGCACCATGTGTTCCAACCGGTTTACACCATCGTAAATTTCCCCCCACCAAGAAATTTGTTTTGCTTCTGTTAAAACGAGCAGGCAAACACTTGGGCTGGACCGCCTTCCCAAGCAAAACAAAAAAAGTAAATTACAGCCGTAGTAAAAACAGAAGGTGCGTGCGTTAATGCTACATTAGCGGTTATGAGCATCGCCGTTAATTTTCAATGGCAGCTCGACTCGTATTCATGGCCAAAGCAAATGCACCTGCCCCCCCCGACAACGCACCACAACACAAGGCATGTAATAAAGGACACATGCGTTACCTCCTCTCACTGGCTGGATTTTTTTAAAGAAAAGCAGGTACAGTACGTTGTTTGGCTCGTAGAAGTGTGACGAGAGCTCGGAAAATGAATGGGCACGCCCAAAGCAACATGTGTTGACCCACAAAAAAACGAGGTCCCAGGGGAAATCCATACCAGACCCTTAAGCCCTGTACACACGGCCGGGAAAACGTACGTTTTCCTGACGGGATTCCTGGCAAGCTTGCCTTGCCAAGCCCTGTGTACAGACGGCCACTCGAAAGAACCGCCGTTCTTTAGAATGATCAGAACCAGTGGGATATGGCTATTAGAATCTATTTCCGTAGTATCTGTACCTGCGTCCCATAGACTGTCTCAATTATATATTTTGCATAGGGCATTAAGAAAACCAGTGCAGCTGGACCTTGTGTATCGTGATCTCTACCTTCACCGGGATTCCCCCACGGGACCTAGTTTCGGTGACACGTATGGTTGTCACGATACTTGTATTGTTTTATCTGTTTGTGATTGTCATGGGTATGCAATAATGTCTGGCAGCTTACCTTCTCCTCTATGTGTTCATTAGGGGCCTGACTCTCTTATCTGGCTGCCTTTATCATCTCTCCTCCCTGTATGGCTCCACCCCAGGCCATCCCAGGAACTCTATATTGACTAGAGCACTGCAGGTCTGCTTTGCTCATCAACGTTGTGTGTTAGCTTTGTGTTCCTGCTTGCCGTGTGCTACGTTAATATCTCTGTGTACAGACTTTGGCTTGTCTACGACTACTCCTGTTTGCCTGTGACCCTGACCCTTGGCCTCTCCCTTGGTTATCCTCGTCTGCTTGTTGCCCCGACCTCAGCTTATCCTTCACTATTCCTTGTGTCCTGAGTGGTTGCTTCCCCTCTCTCCCTACGGAGCGTGACCTAGGGGACTCCAGGGGCCACAACCTGGATCCAGTTGCAGCGAAGGCCATCCTCACCACTAGAGGCTCTGGTGAATACCAAACTGGATCTTAGACTTCGTGCCCTGGGGAATCTTTGGTTAGCTTCCTGTAGGATCCCTGTTTGTGCCCCAGCAAACCTTTTCCCCATATCCATTCTGTGGTCCTTCCGCAGCTATTGGGTTCACTACCTCGTGGTGCACCCCTGACTCCAACAGGGTGCACTTGTCATCTGACCACAGGTGACCTGACAGTGATGTTTGATGTTTTTTATGCGTTTTTTATATTATGTTAATAAATCTACCTAATTTTTTGATATTTTCTTGTTTCAAATTATCTTTTTACTGTGTACCAATATAGTCCATTTGCCTGCCCGTCCCTTTTTAGGGCTTTTTGGGTCTTGGGTTACCCTCAGCCCTACTTCTATCGCAGCTGTATAGGTGGGGAGGAAGAGACTCCCCTCTATGCCCAAAGTGTAAAGTACATCAGGGGGACTTTATACATCTAATGTGGAGATGTCCAAAATTATATTGGTGCCGGGAGGAAGTTTCCCAGTGTATTACTAGATTGGCCCAGGTACCTGTCCCCTTAGATCCCCTGGTGTACTTACTTGGGGCTATAGATGTTGACATTTTCCCAAAAGGAATGTACCTTATGATAACCAGACTGATGGATCTGGCTAGAAAGCTTATTGCACGATATTGGATGGCACCAGTGGTACCTACTGGGAGGCAGTGGATCTTATATGAGAACTCCCTACTTTTTAGAGAACGTCTGACATACAGCCGTAGGAGGAAAATGGGAAAATTTGATCTTATATGGCAACCGTGGTTGGGGGATGCCAGTCTTTTGGAAATCGGTCGTTTTTTTTTTGCATTCTAGTTTTTATGGGTAGTATGAATGAGCTTGATCCTGGCTGTCCAGACATTAGTATACTGTATTAAACAAGCTTGGGACGGTGACCCTTCCTGCCACAAAAAAAATAGTTCTGGGCCTGGCCACAGATTCCCTTCTACAGATACAGTGTATGGATGACTTCACCTCTACAGATCCCGGCAATGTCCACCCACCCACACCCTGTGACTGAGCTATGTAATAACACGTTCATACATTAGGTCCGGGCTATGGAAAATCTCACATGTGTGAGGTCTAATTAAAGTCCTAACCCTCCTCCGTCCATTGTGGGTGAATTTGATTGCATGTTATACATTTGGATGGTTTTGCTTAAGCCTAACAAGTGTTTTATTCTGTTTGTTGGTCTTCCTTGTTTATATATTTGCTATCATTAAAAAAAAAAGAAAAGGTTATGATATAGTTTTAACCATGTCAACGCTAAAGGGAGACAGGGTGAAGAAATAAAAGAAAATGTATATATATTTATATATATTACCAAAAGTATTGGGACACCTGCCTTTACACGCACATGAGATTTAATGATATCCCAGTCTCAGTCCATAGGGTTCAATAGTGAGTTGGCCCCGCCCTTTGCAGCTATAACACCTTCAACTCTTCTGGGAAGGCCGTCCACAAGGTTTAGGAGGGTGTCTATGGGAATGTTTGACCATTCTTCCAGAAGCACGGTCAGGCAATGTTGTAAGACGAGAGGAGCATTTGTGAGCATACCAAGACATTTTGGACAATTTCATGCTCCCAACTTGGTGGGAACAGTTTGGGGACGGCCCCTTCCTGTTCCAACATGACTGCGCACCAGTGTACAAAGCAAGGTCCATAAAGACATAGATGAGGGGGTTTGGGGGTGGAGGAATGTGACAGTCCTGACCTCAACCCCCCCGATAGAACACCTTTGGGATAAATTAGAGTGGAGAACCTCCATCACCTTATTATCATTGGCTGTGTCCTTTTTAGGGAGATTCGCTCCCTGGTAATCGCCAGTTTCATTAATACTAAAAGTTTCTTATATATGAACTCTGTAGGCAACATCAAAGAGGTGGTTCATCAGCCACAGCTCAAGGAACCCCTAGTAACCTCTGGAGGAACCTCAGGGTTCCACAGAACCCGGGTTGAGAATGGCTGCGCTAAATAGTAGCAGGTGGTAATCAGCAGTTTTATGAATACTAAAGGTATTGTATACAAGTGGAACCTCAGATTACGAGCATAATTCGTTCCAGGAGAATGCTCGTAATGCAAAGCACTCGCATATCAAAGCGAGTTTTCCCATTGAAGTCAATGGAAACAAAAATAATTTGTCCTGCATTGACTTCAATAGCGTGCAATACTGCATGTGGCCAGAGGCAGGGGGGCGCTGGAGAGCCTCCGAAAAGGCCAAAAAGGCCAGAGGACACCTCAGCTGAAACATAGTATTTCCGTGTCTTTCTGAGCATTTTCAATCGGCTGTGATCGGCGATTTTCGGCTCTACTCAGCTCCGACGCCCCCCCCCCCACCTCAGGCCAAACGCGGTACTACACACCGCTTTGGCCTGAATCCTGACAACACTCGCAAAACCGAGTTAGGATTTTTTCAAATACAGCGCTCGCATTGCGAAACACTCGTTAACCGCATTACTCGCAATCCGAGGTTCCACTGTATTGTATATGTGATGAAGCCTTCTTAGGAAGTTATCCATACATTCCAATACTCAGGGCTTTTGTTCAGCAGTTCCAGCACCTCTGACATTGACTATATGTAATGGCAAGGGGGTAATGGGAGGTGCTGGAGGTTCTTTGGCTGAGTGCTGGGGGGATCTGTTATCTCTGGAGAATATCTATTGTTGCAGGAGGACTATTGTTGCTGGTGGCAGGTCTATTTTTGCTGGTGGGGGTCTAATGTTGCTGGGAGGGATCAACTTTTGAGGGAGGAGTCTATTGATGCTGGTTGCTGTGAGATGCTGGGGGGGAAGTATTGTTTTTGGCAAGAGGGATCTATTGCTGCTGGCTGCTTTTCTTGTTATCATTAACAAATTCCATATAAATTATGTAGTACCACAAATTTATACTTGCCTCTGTATTATCCAAAAGGGGTGATACTGGGAGGTGGGTAGGGGGGGGAACCAATGACTGTGCTTGGAGGTGGGTAGGGGGTGGAACCAACGGACTGTGCTTGGAGGTGGGTAGGGGGTGGAACCAAGGGACGGTGCTCGGAGGTGGGTAGGGGGTGGAACCAAGTGACTGTGCTCAGAGGTGGGTAGGGGGTGGAACCAAGGGACTGTGCTTGGAGGTGAGTAGGGGGTGGAACCAAGGGACTTTGCTTAGATGTGGGTAGGGGGTGGAACCAAGGGACTGTGCTCGGAGGTGGGTAGGGGGTGGAACCAAGGGACTGTACTTGGAGGTGGAACCAAGTGACGGTGCTCAGAGGTGGGTAGGGGGTGGAACCAAGTTACAGTGCTTGGAGGTGGGTAGGGGGTGGAACCAAGTGACGGTGCTCAGAGGTGGGTAGTGGGTGGAACCAAGTGATGGTGCTCAGAGGTGGGTAGGGGGTGGAACCAAGGGACGCTGCTCAGAGGTGGGTATGGGGTGGAACCAAGGGACAGTGCTCAGAGGTGGGTAGGGGGTGGAACCAAGTGACGGTGCTTGGAGGTGGGTAGGGGGTGGAACCAAGGGACTGTGCTCGGAGGTGGGTAGGGGGTGGAACCAAGGGACTGTGCTTGGAGGTGGGTAGGGGGTAGAACCAGGGGACTGTGCTTGGAGGTGGGTAGGGGGTGTAACCAAGGGACTGTGCTTGGAGGTGGGTAGGGGGTGTAACCAAGGGACTGTGCTTGGAGGTGGGTAGGGGGTGGAACCAAGGGACTTTGCTTGGAGGTGGGTAGGGGTGGAACCAAGGGACTGTGCTTGGAGGTGGGTAGGGGGTGGAACCAAGGGACTGTGCTCAGAGGTGAGTAGGGGGTGGAACCAAGGGACTGTGCTCGGAGGTGGGTAGGGGGTGGAACCAAGTGACGGTGCTCAGAGGTGGGTAGGGGGTGGAACCAAGGGACTGTACTTGGAGGTGGGTAGGGGGTGGAACCAAGTGACGGTGCTCAGGAGTGGGTAGGGGGTGGAACCAAGTTACTGTGCTTGGAGGTGGGTAGGGGGTGGAACCAAGTGACGGTGCTCAGAGGTGGGTAGTGGGTGGAACCAAGTGATGGTGCTCAGAGGTGGGTAGGGGGTGAAACCAAGGGACGCTGCTCAGAGGTGGGTATGAGGTGGAACCAAGGGACAGTGCTCAGAGGTGGTTAGGGAGTGGAACCAAGTGACGGTGCTTGGAGGTTGGTAGGGGGTGGAACCAAGGGACTGTGCTCAGAGGTGGGTAGGGGGTGGAACCAAGTGACGGTGCTTGGAGGTGGGTAGGGGGTGGAACCAAGGGACTGTACTTGGAGGTGGGTAGGGGGTGGAACCAAGTGACGGTGCTCAGAGGTGGGTAGGGGGTGAAACCAAGTTACTGTGCTTGGAGGTGGGTAGTGGGTGGAACCAAGGGACTGTGCTCTGATGTGGGTAGGGGGTGGAACCAAGTGACGGTGCTCAGAGGTAGGTAGGGGGTGGAACCAAGGGACTGTACTTGGAGGTGGGTAGGGGGTGGAACCAAGGGACGGTGCTCGGAGGTGGGTAGGGGGTGGAACCAAGTGACTGTGCTCAGAGGTGGGTAGGGGGTGGAACCAAGGGACTGTGCTTGGAGGTGAGTAGGGGGTGGAACCAAGGGACTTTGCTTAGATGTGGGTAGGGGGTGGAACCAAGGGACTGTGCTCGGAGGTGGGTAGGGGGTGGAACCAAGGGACTGTACTTGGAGGTGGAACCAAGTGACGGTGCTCAGAGGTGGGTAGGGGGTGGAACCAAGTTACAGTGCTTGGAGGTGGGTAGGGGGTGGAACCAAGTGACGGTGCTCAGAGGTGGGTAGTGGGTGGAACCAAGTGATGGTGCTCAGAGGTGGGTAGGGGGTGGAACCAAGGGACGCTGCTCAGAGGTGGGTATGGGGTGGAACCAAGGGACAGTGCTCAGAGGTGGGTAGGGGGTGGAACCAAGTGACGGTGCTTGGAGGTGGGTAGGGGGTGGAACCAAGGGACTGTGCTCGGAGGTGGGTAGGGGGTGGAACCAAGGGACTGTGCTTGGAGGTGGGTAGGGGGTAGAACCAGGGGACTGTGCTTGGAGGTGGGTAGGGGGTGTAACCAAGGGACTGTGCTTGGAGGTGGGTAGGGGGTGTAACCAAGGGACTGTGCTTGGAGGTGGGTAGGGGGTGGAACCAAGGGACTTTGCTTGGAGGTGGGTAGGGGTGGAACCAAGGGACTGTGCTTGGAGGTGGGTAGGGGGTGGAACCAAGGGACTGTGCTCAGAGGTGAGTAGGGGGTGGAACCAAGGGACTGTGCTCGGAGGTGGGTAGGGGGTGGAACCAAGTGACGGTGCTCAGAGGTGGGTAGGGGGTGGAACCAAGGGACTGTACTTGGAGGTGGGTAGGGGGTGGAACCAAGTGACGGTGCTCAGGAGTGGGTAGGGGGTGGAACCAAGTTACTGTGCTTGGAGGTGGGTAGGGGGTGGAACCAAGTGACGGTGCTCAGAGGTGGGTAGTGGGTGGAACCAAGTGATGGTGCTCAGAGGTGGGTAGGGGGTGAAACCAAGGGACGCTGCTCAGAGGTGGGTATGAGGTGGAACCAAGGGACAGTGCTCAGAGGTGGTTAGGGAGTGGAACCAAGTGACGGTGCTTGGAGGTTGGTAGGGGGTGGAACCAAGGGACTGTGCTCAGAGGTGGGTAGGGGGTGGAACCAAGTGACGGTGCTTGGAGGTGGGTAGGGGGTGGAACCAAGGGACTGTACTTGGAGGTGGGTAGGGGGTGGAACCAAGTGACGGTGCTCAGAGGTGGGTAGGGGGTGAAACCAAGTTACTGTGCTTGGAGGTGGGTAGTGGGTGGAACCAAGGGACTGTGCTCTGATGTGGGTAGGGGGTGGAACCAAGTGACGGTGCTCAGAGGTAGGTAGGGGGTGGAACCAAGGGACTGTACTTGGAGGTGGGAAGGGGGTGGAACCAAGTGACGGTGCTCAGAGGTGGGTAGGGGGTGGAACCAAGTTACGGTGCTTGGAGGTGGGTAGGGGGTGGAACCAAGTGACGGTGCTCAGAGGTGGGTAGTGGGTGGAACCAAGTGATGGTGCTCAGAGGTGGGTAGGGGGTGGAACCAGAGGACGCTTCTCAGAGGGGGGTATGGGGTGGAACCAAGGGACAGTGCTCAGAGGTGGGTAGGGGGTGGAACCAAGTGACGGTGCTTGGAGGTGGGTAGGGGGTAGAACCAGGGGACTGTGCTCGGAGGTGGGTAGGGGGTGTAACCAAGGGACTGTGCTTGGAGGTGGGTAGGGGGTGGAACCAAGGGACTGTGCTCAGAGGTGGTTAGGGGTAAAGAAAAGCGATGACTCTTAATACGGAAATTCCTGCACCTATTCTCTAAGAAAAAAAGCCCTGCCAATACTTGTGGAATGAATGCGACTTTCTATCTTTGTATGCAAGGATTTCTTCCATAAAATATGCATTTTAACGTGTGTGCAAAAACTGAAAAAAAACAAACATCTCTGGCTACACCAAAGAAATAACGACACAACATTTACTTAATTAACAATTGTAGAATTATTTTGATAACGACGATGTATGACTTTTAGGTGGCCCGTGTTCCTATTTCTGCCTCCATCCAGTGAACATTGTCCCGTCTATGATCTGGTCCCAAGGGGCGGCCAGAGATCTCCCCATTCAATCATCACCATAACAGGTTATCTTGGTTGCGGACGGCCCTGCCTTGTATAATGAGAGAGAGAGAGAGTCCTGGCAGTTGACTGAAAGGCAAGCCTTGTCAGGATCTATTTTCTCTTCTACACAGAGGGGATATTGTGCCCCATGATGCCTGAGTGTGGCCTCGGGTTTTGCCAAAGTCCACCTTTTTTCTTCCTGAGACAAAACAGAATACCCCTGCTGTCAGGGCTATCTGGGACTGCTGAAAGGAGATGTATAAGCCGAGCAAGGCTGCCCAGGAGATAATTGTCAAACAGAATAAAAAACACTGCCTATCTACTAGGCCGAGGTACTCAAGCACTGTCAAAACTACAACTCAATGTTCAACAGCCGCTGGCATCTGTGAGGTCTCTTTTTAGCAGTTCTTTAATTCTCTGGTGAAAGAGAGAAGGGGGGAGAGAGAGAGAGAGAGGGAAAGAGAGAGAGAGGACATTGGAGGAATTCAGAAACTGCGGCTCACACGGAGGGGGGATGAATATAAAGCTGAATAGACAGTTAAAAAAAAAAAATGTCTTTTTTTTTTGGAACATTAAAAGCGTGGCGGGGATTCGGATGAGTCCGGACATTGGATGGTTTGTTTTCCAAAAAGTTCTTTAGGAAACGTCGCGCCATTGTGATGTATAGAAAGGTATACGGTATATCTCGGAGGAAGACCCTACAGGGCCATCGCATGGGTTGGATTGTTTGTGATCGGAGAGAAAGGTGCAGATAATGATCTGGTTATGACATAAACAAAAAATAAAAATAAAAATGTATGGAAGAAAAAAAAGAATAAAAAAATGCTACGGGCTCCAAAAAATATATAAATGTATGGAACAAAAAAAATAAATGCTACGGGCTCTATTTACAAAAAATAAAAATGAAAAAAAAATAAAAAAATTTATGGAACAAAAAAAAAAAAGAATAAAAAAATGCTACGGGCTCTATTTATAAAAAAATAAAAAAATAAATAAAAAATGCTACAGGCTCTATTTATAAAAATAAAAAAATAAAAAAAAATGTATGGAACAAAAAAAAAAGAATAAAAAAATGCTACGGCTCTATTTATAAAAATATATATATAAAAAAAATAGAAATTGTAGTCATTTGTCCTATGGATCTGCATGTCATTTTTTTCTGTGTGAATTGGACAAAAACAATTATTCTTTAAAAGAGAATAACTGTTTATTTATTTTATTTTATTTTTTTATTTTTTATTATACTTACCTAGGTCGATTCTGCATCTCTACCCTGCTGGCTCTAACACCGAGAACTGGGCAATCAAACACAGTGGTGTTGTGCTGTGGAGGGGGGCGGGAGCAGCCGGCTCAGGCTCTCAGCAGCTCTCTGAGAGGCAGAGCCGGATGCCGATCCAGGCATATGGGTGGATCCTGACCATATGGTCGCGATCTAGAGACCCCAGGCATATCTGAGTATACATGGAAAAACTCTGGGAATTTCCTGGTAGAGACCCCAAGCATATCTTGGCACGCATGGAGAAACTCTGGGAGCTTCCTGGCAGAGACCCCAAGCATATCTGGGCACGCATGGAGAAACTCTGGGAGCTTCCTTGTAGAAAACCCAAGCATATCTGGGCATGCGTTGAGAAACTCGGGAGCTTCCTGGTAGAAAACCCAAGCATATCTGGGCATGCATGGAGAAACTTGAGGAACTTCCTTGCAGAAACCCCAAGCATATCTTGGCACGTATGGAGAAATTCAGGGAGCTACCTGGCAGAGAGACCCCAAGCATATCTGGGCATGCACAGAGAAACTTGTGGATCTCCCTGGCAGAGACCCCAAACCTATCTGGGCATGCATAGAGAAACTTGAGGCACTTCCTTGCAGAAACCCCAAGCATATCTGGGCATGCATGGAGAAATTCAGGGAGCTACCTGGCAGAGACCCCAAGCATATCTGGGCATGCACAGAGAAACTTGTGGATCTCCCTGGCAGAGACCCCAAACCTATCTGGGCATGCATAGAGAAACTTGAGGCACTTCCTTGCAGAAACCCCAAGCCTATCTGGGCATGCATGGAGAAACTCAGGGAGCTTCCTGTCAGAGACCCCAAGCATATCTGGGCATGCGCAGAGAAACTTGTGGATCTCCCTAGCAGAGACCCCAAGCCTATCTGGGCATGCATGGAGAAACTTGAGGAACTTCCTTGCAGAAACCACAAGCCTATCTGGGCACGTATGGAGAAACTCAGGGAGCTACCTGGCAGAGACCCCAAGCATATCTGGGCATGCACAGAGAAACTTGTGGATCTCCCTGGCAGAGACCCCAAACCTATCTGGGCATGCATAGAGAAACTTGAGGCACTTCCTTGCAGAAACCCCAAGCCTATCTGGGCATGCATGGAGAAACTCAGGGAGCTTCCTGTCAGAGACCCCAAGCATATCTGGGCATGCGCAGAGAAACTTGTGGATCTCCCTAGCAGAGACCCCAAGCCTATCTGGGCATGCATGGAGAAACTTGAGGAACTTCCTTGCAGAAACCACAAGCCTATCTGGGCACGTATGGAGAAATTTAGGGTTCTACCTGACAGAGAGACCCCCCGCATATATGGCCATGCATGGAGAAACTCAGGGTTCTACCTAACAGAGACCCCTGGCATATCTGGGCATGCATTGAGAAACTTAGGGTTCTACCTGGCAGAGACCCCAAGCATATTTGGGCATGACTGAGGAAACTCAGTGATCTTTCCAGCAGAGACGTGTGGCATGTGTGCACATGCATGGAGAAAATTGGGATTATTTTTGGGGAAGGGGGGCATATGAAAGGAGGATATTTTCAGGAGTGAAGGTCTGCTTTAAGTTCCTTAGTTCTTAATATTTCTTGACCAAGCTGTCCTTCGTCTAGGTCCTACTGACACCGAGAGTACATCTGCACTTGACTTTTATAATACCAACCCCCTGCTAATACCTTTATCAAGGATTTGTAGCCTTGGTACAAGTGGATAGTGCATTTCCAATATTGCCAAGTGGCGGATCTCATCTTATCTATAATATATACATTTTCCAGGAAGGACGGGAGTCTGGCCTCTGACACTTTGGAGTGTTCACCGTTGACTGATGTCTCTGATTTATTTACACCAAGTAGCCGGTTTCCTATTTTTTAAGGCCATTCAGTCCTGACACTAGAAAACTGATTGAGATCAACCTGAGAAATGAAAATAAGTGAGCTCATGATTCCGATGTGATTTATAGGAAGGCTCTGCTTGACTTTGTTTTGGAGGAAAGCTTTATGAATGATAAGTTAATTTTTCTGGAGTGCTGGATTCTGACGGTGGAGCGCCAATTGCTCTCACTCCTCACCAGCAAATGGCAAACGGCCAACCGCACCGTACTCAGATGATGTCAGGTTATCAATTTATTTATTTTGTCTGGGAAATCTCTCCTTAAAAATGATTTACTGATTTCAGTTTTAGCATTTTACGAATGCCTTGGAGCACAGACTACAGGAATGCTTTAAAGGGGCCAAAAAATACATATTACAATATGCCTAAGATGTGTCTATTAGGCAGACAGCGAAGAGGCTGGAGTAAGAAATGACATGACAACAAACACCAGGGTTTGCGTTATTGGGCAGATATTGAGGTTCACACGGGCATGTACTAAAGTTGGTACCCATTCTGCGGTCACTTGGATGGCTCACAGTCCATTTATGGTCCAGTGGAGGTCTATCCGTGAGACAAATCTAATGGGAATCCCACTTTATCAGCTTGTGGAAGGTGAAAATAGTTAAGGGGTGGGATTATATGCCCCTGTCCTAAAAGGTAGGTAGATAACATGGAGTGAATGGGTACAGGGGACTTTGGACCCGTTCTGAAGTCACTTGGCTGGCCCATAGTCCATTTAAGGTCCAATGGAGGTTAGTCGGTGAGTAGGATCTAATGGAAATCCTACTTTAGGGGTGGGATTACATGCCAATGCCAACCTGTGATGCCACTGTCCAAATAGGTAGGTAGATGGCATGGAGTGAACTGATACAGGAAAATTTGGTGGTGCACTGGGCTCTAAACCCCTAAATCTATAGTCATGTCATGGAACGCCTAGGAAACTCTGGAGGAACTCTAGTTGAGAAACCTTGCACTAAACCCTTAAATCCATGGGTAAATGGTGCACTGGGCTCTAAACCCCTAAATCTATGGTAATGTCAGCGAACCCCTAGAAAACTCTGGAGGAACCCTAGTTGAGAAACATTGCACTAAACCCTTAAATCCATGGGTAAATGGTGCACTGGGATCTAAACCCCTAAATCTATGGTCATGTCATGGAACCCCTAGCAAACTCTGGAGAAACCCTAGAGTTCCATGGAACCCTGGTTGAGAAACCTTGCACTAAACCCTTAAATCCATGGTTGCATGGTGCACTGGACTCTAAACCCCTAAATATACAGTCATGTCATGGAACCCCTAGAAAACTCTGGAGGAACCCTAGAGTTTCATGGAACCCCTAGCAAACTCTGGAGGAACCCTAGAGTTCCATTGAACCCTAGATGAGAAACCTTGCACTAAACCCTTAAATCCATGGTTGCGTGGTGCACTGGGCTCTAAACCCCGAAATCTATGGTCATGTCATGGAACCCCTAGCAACCTCTGGAGGAACCCTAGTTGAGAAACCTTGCACTAAACCCTTAAATCCATGGGTAAATGGTGCACTGGGCTCTAAACCCCTAAATATATGGTAATGTCAGCGAACCCCTAGAAAACTCTGGAGGAACCCTAGTTGAGAAACATTGCACTAAACCCTTAAATCCATGGGTAAATGGTGCACTGGGCTCTAAACCCCTAAATCTATGGTCATGTCATGGAACCCCTAGCAAACTCTGGAGAAACCCTAGAGTTCCATGGAACCCTGGTTGAGAAACCTTGCACTAAACCCTTAAATCCATGGTTGCATGGTGCACTGGGCTCTAAACCCCTAAATATACAGTCATGTCATGGAACCCCTAGAAAACTCTGGAGGAACCCTAGAGTTTCATGGAACTCCTAGCAAACTCTGGAGGAACCCTAGAGTTCCATTGAACCCTAGATGAGAAACCTTGCACTAAACCCTTAAATCCATGGTTGTGTGGTGCACTGGGCTCTAAACCCCGAAATCTATGGTCATGTCATGGAACCCCTAGCAACCTCTGTAGGAACCCTAGTTGAGAAACCTTGCACTAAACCCTTAAATCCATGGTTGCGAGGTGCACTGGGCTCTAAACCCTGAAATCTATGGTCATGTCATGGAACCCCTAGCAACCTCTGGAGGAACCCTAGTTGAGAAACCTTGCACTAAATATACAGTCATGTCATGGAACCCCTAGAAAACTCTGGAGGAACCCTAGAGTTTCATGGAACCCCTAGCAAACTCTGGAGGAACCCTAGTTGAAAAACCTTGCACTAAACCCTTAAATCCATGGTTGAATGATGCACTGGGCTCTAAACCCTTATATCTATGGTCATTTCATGGAACCCCTAGCACACTCTGGAGGAACCCTAGTTGAGAAACCCTAGAGTTCCATGGAACCCTGGTTGAGAAACCTTGCACTAAATCCTTAAATCCATGGTTGCATGGTGCACTGGGCTCTTAACCCCTAAATCTATGGTCATGTCATGGAACTCCTAACAAACTTTGGAGGAACCCTAGTTGAGAAACCTTTCACTAAACCCTTAAATCCATGATTGCATGGTGCACTGGGCTCTAAACCCCTAAATATACGGTCATGTCATGAAACCCCTAGCAAACTCTGGAGGAACCCTAGAGTTCCATGGAACCCTGGTTGAGAAACCCTGCTGTAGCATCCATGAACTTGACTCTCTTGGCAAAAATTGGTGATCACAAATGGAACAATCAAACACAAGGTTCAGAACATCCATCACTGTGCTGAGCCGGGGCTACAGCTATAGGAAAGTGCTGCATAAAATCCACCATTCCATAGGTTAAGAAAGCCTGTCGGTAAAACAATAAAGACGTTTAACTGGCAATTGGTTTTGCCACGCCGGTGAGCTCCTTTGTGCCGCGTGAACAGGACACATTTTCTTATATTTATTTCTATCTAAACCTGACTTTTCAAAGAGCTTTCAGCAGGTTTGACTTCACCCGGCATTATATGGATTCGCTCAGTGTTGTGCAGCCCCGAGGAAGAGAATGGATTCCATGGCACGGTAAAAGACAGATGAATGCATATTGTGCCATAACGTTTTACGGCTCAGATTAAGGAATAAGCTCTGACAAGAACTTTAGGAAACTCACACGGCTTCAAACGGAGTTCTCGGCCTGATTTTTATTACATCTTTATAGCAGAGGGGCATTTGATGACGTGTTTCATCTTTTTCAGCCATTTGGGTCGCAGGTGTGGATTTTTTTTTTAGCTTTCGATGACTGCCACTTCAGTAGGTCTCTTTACCGGTACCGTGACGGCGGCGTTATTGGCTTTAACCCTTTCGTCTGCTGGAAACGCATGTTTCTGCTGGGGGGTTCATCTCTGGTTACACAATGAGAAGGGCCACAGATCTTGGGTGTGGATGAGATCCCACAAGAGGGTTTTATCGTTACAGGATTTCCATTGGGACAACAAAAATTCGATGGGGTCATAAAACCATAGCAACCTGACTAGTGCCCCAAAGGCCAGAGAAAAACAAGCAAAGGGCCACATCTGGCCACCGGGCCACACTTTGGAGACCACCAGCCTACACTAAGGTGCTCAACTATTTTATGATGGGGCCTCAGAAGTCATAGTTCCTGTCTTGGACTATGACTTCTGAGGCCCCATGTGGCCCGGTGAGGCCAAATATGGCCCAGTGGCCAGACGTGGCCCTTTGCTTGCTTTTCTCTGGCCTTTGGGGCACTAGTCCTCCCACCTATAGGAGGCGCTATTTCTTCCACTGACAGCAACAACGAGGCATTATTCCTGACACTAATACCAACAATGACCCCAATTATGGATCACTAATCCTTCCACTGAGAGTAATGGCAGGGCACCATTGATGGGGCTACTATTCCATTCCCCGATACCAACAATGGGGCAATATTGCTCCCACTAACACCAGTGATGGGGTACTTTTCCTCCCACTAACACCAGTGATGGGGTACTATTCCTTCCACTGATATTAATGGCAGGGCACTAATCTTGCCACTGAACTCATCGATGGGGGCACTATTGTAAACCCTGACACCAACAATGGGGCACTATTCCTCCCACTGACACCAATGATGGGGCACTATTCCTTCCACCTATAGGAGGCACTATTCCTTCCACTGTGACACTGTGACACCAACAACGGGGCATTATTCCTGACACTAATACCAACAATGACCCCAACTATGGAGCACTAAGCCTTCCACTTATATTAATGGCAGGGCACCATTAATGGGGGCACTATTCCATTCCCTGATACCAACAATGGGACACTATTCCTCCCACTGACACCAATGATGGGGCACTATTCCTTCCACCTATATGAGGCGCTATTTCTTCCACTGACACCAACAACGGGGCATTATTCCTGACACTAATATACCAACAATGACCCCAACTATGGAGCACTAATTCTTCCACTGATATTAAAGGCAGGGCACTAATCTTCCCACTGACCCCATTGATGGGGCACTATTCCATTCCGTGATACCAACAATAGGGCAGTATTCCTCCCCTGATAGCAACAATGGGGGACTATTCCTCGCACTGACACCAATGATGGGGCACTATTCCATTCCGTGATACCAACAATAGGGCAGTATTCCTCCCCTGGTAGCAACAATGGGGGACTATTCCTCGCACTGACACCAATGATGGGGCACTATTCCATTCCCTGATACTAACCATGGGGCAATATTCCTCCTACTAACACCAACAATGTGGTACTATTCCTCCCATTAACATCAATGATGGGGCACTATTCCTCCCACTGACACCAATGATGGGGCACTATTCCATTCCCTGATACTAACCATGGGGCAATATTCCTCCTACTAACACCAACAATGTGGTACTATTCCTCCCATTAACATCAATGATGGGGCACTATTCCTCCCACTGACACCAATGATGGGACACTATTCCTCCCACTGACACCAAAGATGGGACACTATTCCTCCCACTGATACTAATGATGGGGCACTATTCTTCCCACTGACACCAATGATGGGGCACTATTCCTTCCACTGACACCAATGATGGGACACTATTTCTCCCACTGACAC
Organism: Rana kukunoris; assembly: GCA_029574335.1. Classification (NCBI taxonomy): domain Eukaryota; kingdom Metazoa; phylum Chordata; class Amphibia; order Anura; family Ranidae; genus Rana; species Rana kukunoris. The sequence goes on along the minus strand of CM056058.1, from coordinate 153,508,206 downwards.
CAATGATGGGGCACTATTCCTCCCACTGACACCAATGATGGGGCACTATTCCTCCCACTGACACCAATGATGGGACACTATTCCTCCCACTGACACCAATGAAGGGACACTATTCCTCCCACTGACACCAATGATGGGACACTATTCCTCCCACTGACACCAATGAAGGGACACTATTCCTCCCACTGACACCAATGAAGGGACACTATTCCTCCCACTGACACCAATGAAGGGACACTATTCCTCCCACTGACACCAATAATGGGACACTATTCCTCCCACTGACACCAATGATGGGACACTATTCCTCCCACTGACACCAATGATGGGACACTATTCCTCCCACTGACACCAATGAAGGGGACACTATTCCTTCCACTGACACCAATGATGGGACACTATTCCTCCCACTGACACCAATGAAGGGACACTATTCCTCCCACTGATACCAATGATGGGACACTATTCCTCCCACTGACACCAATGAAGGGACACTATTCCTCCCACTGACACCAATGATGGGACACTATTCCTCCCACTGACACCAATGAAGGGACACTATTCCTCCCACTGACACCAATGATGGGACACTATTCCTCCCACTGACACCAATGATGGGACACTATTCCTCCCACTGACACCAATGATGGGACACTATTCCTCCCACCGATACCAATGAAGGGACACTATTCCTCCCACTGACACCAATGATGGGGCACTATTCTTCCCACTGACACCAATGATGGGACACTATTGATCTTTTATTAAAAAGAATCAAGCAACCAATTTTATACAAAAGTAAAAAACATAACTATAGAACAAAACTTCAAAACATAAATCCAAGGAATACACATCCAGGGTCAGAATATATACAATATATACACTATACACAATATATACACAATATATACACTATACACAATATATACACAATATATACACTATACACCACCACCAAAACATTACTACAAAACTATTTACACAAAGCAGCAGAGAGGGCCTAAGAGGCACAACCCGTCACCTATGTACGCAGCCATTTATCAAAAATGTATCAAAAATAATAATAATCTAGGGTGATAAGAGACAGACAGCCACACCCGGGAAAGAGACTCCTGGCAGTCAGGGAGGCCTGAAACCCCTCCACGCCTTCAGCCAAGCCCCCTGACCCCACTTGTCTCTCTCAAGCCCCCGAATCTTCCCCACCTCATGCACAATGTCATACACCACCACCTCAACAGGAAGGATTTTTTGCCGAATGCTGACCTGACACCGTGCGTTCCAGGTGAAATAACGGACCACTAGGCTAACTAAAAAAAGTGTATCCAAACAAAAACCTCCACCGGTACTGAATGCTCCGTACACCCACTCAGCATAACCCAGCCTGGAGAGGAAAGGAACACCGAGCGCCCGTCCCACCTGTCTGTACACTTCTATGTTAAAGGGGCAACGAAGCAGAAAATGGTCCATAGTCTCCTCCTCATCTGCACACTCCTCCCGAGGACAGCTACGATCCATCGAACTGCGAAATTTCAAATTGCCCCTAACATAGAGCTTCCCATGGAAGCACAACCAGGCCAGATCCCGAAATTTAGGAGGTATTCTATCCAAATTAATCAGCCTCAACCCCGCCCTCAAAACTGGGCCTGGGCAATCCCTTAAGGCCAGTGGGTCATGAAAGACTTCGCTCAAGACTCGACTCATAAGGTCTTTCCTCGGAACCGATCTGAGATCTTCAGCCGACAATCGCCACTGCCGCAGTAACTTCAGGCACGGAGCTACATAGGCTGGCAGCTGACCACGATGACCCCTGCGATTCTTCACTTGGCCACCTTCTTCCCAAAGTCGTAGAAAAGGCCTAAACCAAGATCTAAATATGCCTGCCCATCCAGGAGGTTCCACTGCAAGCATACTACCAATATTAAACTTGAGAAATAACAGTGAAAAGAAAAGAACTGGGTTGACCATACCTAAGCCACCCTCCATCCTGGATAGGTAGGTGACATTCCTCTTGATGGGGTTCAGTCTGTTCCCCCACAGCATCTGGAAGAACACACTACTGACCCTAGCATAGAGAGACACTGGCAAGATGCAGACAAAGCTGACATACAAGAAGATCGGAATCAGGTAGGTCTTAATCAGATCAACCCTTTCCCTCATAGATAACTTCCATCTCTTCCAGCTGACCACCTTAGCATTGGCAATTTCCAGTCTGCCTTCCCAGTTTTTGAGGCCATAATCGCCGGGTCCAAATTCAATGCCTAGTATCTTAATTCTTTCCTGGGGCACTGGAAAGGTGTCCGGGAGATCAAACCCCTCACCTTCCTTTCCCATCCAGAAAACTTCGCTCTTTTCCTGATTGATCTTGGAGCCTGATGCTTCAGAATACCGTGATGTCAGAGAGACCACCTCCTCCGCCTCATCCGTCCCAGTGACAATCACTGATACATCGTCCGCATAAGCAACAACCCTCAAAGGCGGCTCACCCGGGAGCCCCACTGGTACCCCACACAACATGCCGCTCTCTAGCCTCCTGATGAAGGGGTCGATTGCAAACACATAGAGCAGGGGACTCAGGGGACAACCCTGGCGCACCCCGGAGCCAACCTCAAAGGACTGCCCAACCCAACCATTAACAAGAGGGAAGCTTTCTGCCCCCTTATACAAGACTTTCAGCCAATCAACAAAACACCCGGCAGACCGTACTTACTAAGGAGCAACCACAGGTACTCATGGTTAACACGATCAAAAGCCTTTGCCTGATCCAATGTCAGCAAATACTTTCCCCAGCCTGCAGCCCTGCACCGCTCCAAGGCCTCCCGGACAGCTAACACCGCTGTGAAGGTGCTCCTACCCTGGACCGAACAGTGCTGATGGCGAGAAAGCAAAGACTCTGCTACTGACGACAGGCGCCAGAAAAATATCTTCGCCAGTATCTTTCTATCGACATTAAGAAGGCTGATGGGGCGCCAATTCTCAATCATCGAAGGATCTTTACCCTTTGACAGAAGAATCACAGCCGAGTGCCTCATGGAAGGGGGAAGCAGCCCCTCAGCGAGACAACTGTTAAAAACCTCTACCAAATGTGGGGCCAGAATAGACTTAAAGGCTTTGTAAAACTCAGCCGTCAAGCCATCCGGTCCGGGTGACTTTTTGATGGCAAGCTGTTCAATTGCCCTCATCACCTCTTCAACTGTGATCTCCTCTGTCAAATTCATCAATGGAACATCTCCACCATTTAGACCTGGAGTAGAGTCCAAAAAGCTTTCCATCTTGTCACGGTCAAGCTCTTTCCTCCCAAGAAGGTCGGCATAAAAGGACCTCACGACCTCCAGAATCCCTGACCTGGACTTTGTCACGGAACCTGTACTGTCCTTAAGGCCAACGACCGCTTTAACAGCTACACCTTGTTTGCAGTTCTGGTAAGGGTCAGGCGAGTGGTACTTCCCATAGTCCCTCTCCAGAACCAAAGAGGCATGCCGGTCATATTGACACTTCCTGAGGAGGAGTTTCACTTCGGAGATTGCCCCAGGATCTCCTCCTCTTGAGACAAGAATATCCAGCTTCCTCCGCAAACGTTGGTAGGTCATGTATCTATTAAACTGTTTTCTATTGGCTAGGCCCCTGAAGAATCCAGCGGTCCTCTTTTTGGTCAGCTCCCACCACTCAGCCTTGCTGCTACAAAAGTCCAGGATGGTCACCTGTGCCTGAAAGAATTCCTCAAAGGATTGTCTAACATGTTCTTCCTTGAGTAGAGTCGAATTCAATCTCCAGATGCCCTTTCCCCTCTGAGGGGCGTCTGAAGCATTCAGGGCCACAGATAGCATACAGTGATCAGAGAACTCTACTGCCTGCACCACTGGGGGTGAGAAAGCAGAGGCCTCCTTCAAAAAAAACCTGTCTATCCTACTCTGACTATTACCACGATGAAAGGTGAACCCGGTGTCGTCCGGGAGGTGCTTAATGTGCACATCCACAAGACCAGCATCCCTAACCATACTATTTAGAAAAACGCTATCATATCCCAGCCGGTCCTTGAAGTCCTTCCTGTCCTTGGGCCTAATTACTGTATTAAAGTCACCTCCAAAGACCACTTGCCGGGATGTAAAAAGAAATGGCTTGATCCTTGTAAAAAGGCATTTCCTGTCCCACTTTGTGTGCGGCCCATAAATATTAATTAGGCGCAGGTCCTGCCCTCCCACAAGGACGTCCAAGACCATACATCTCCCAATCTCCACCTCAATGACCCGCCGGACAGTTACCATGCCGGTTTTAAACAACACCGCCACACCGCCGTAAGGCTCGGCCGCAAGAGACCAGTAAGATGGACCATACCTCCACTCTCTCTTGGCCATATGAATATCTGCCAAGGAGGTGAGCCTAGTCTCTTGCAAAAATAAAATTTCAGCATCTAATTGGCTGAACAAAAATAAGGCCATAGAACGAGCTCTCACTGACTTAATGCTGGCGACATTAATTGTCGCCACTTTTAACGGAGGGGGAACCGCCATTTGGGTTATTGGGTGGATTGCTTCTTAGCTCCCCTCTGCTGCTCATCACCAGAAGCCTCTCTCTTCCTTGAGGCCGCCTCAAAATCCATATCTGAATCAGAACTCAGCTCTGAAGAAGCTTCAGATGAGGAAATGTCCCACTTAGTGGACCTATGACGGTGGGAGACAGGCACCGGAGCTTCCTGTTCCCGTTCCGTCCTCACCACCTGCTTCTTCCGTTTTCCAACCTTCCTTCTCTCTTCCAGATACTTAAGGTCAGCCTCAAAGATGCCTTCATCTCTGTTTTTTCCTTTTAAAGTCTTCCCAGAAGACTTCGTCACAGAAGAGGAAGCGACCTTCTCAGTACCCGCTACCACTCCTGATGGGGGGGGTAAATCAGACGTAGGAGGGGTAGACTCCTGGGGGGTAACTGACACGGGGGGCACAGACTTAGAGGGTTCTGACACAAGAGGAACGGGTACAGTAGGCTGGGGGGACACAGAGACAGATACAGAAGGAGAACTTACAGACACAGGGGGGGTGGCCACAGGAACTAGGGAGGGATCCTGAGCAGGACCAGGGGGGTCGGTCACCGCAGTGGAGGATGGTACACTAGGGGCCTCACCCTCCATCCTGTCCAGCCTTGACATCTCATCCACCACCTCCTTCTCCATATTGTGCCAGGCCTCAGGGCATCTGCTGTAGGGGTGGCCAAGTCGCAGACACAGGTTGCACCTGATCTTCTGGTCGCAGTCTTTGGCCACATGACCCTGACCCCGACACACTGAGCATATCAAGGCCGAACAGGAGGAGCTAAGGTGGCCCCTCTCTCCACAGCGGTGGCACAGCTTCGGCTGACCAGGGTAGAACACAGTCATCCTATCCCTCCCTATGAAAGCCGAGGAGGGCAGGTGACGGACAACATTCCCATCCCTGGCCAACCTGACTGTTACCGACCATCCCCCAGTCCAGATGTTACGCTCATCAAGGATTTTATTAGGTTTGGTCAAAACCTCCCCATAGTTCCTCAACCAAACCTCCAGATCCCCGGCAGGGACGCTCTCATTGGTGAGAATGATAGTAATCTTTTTTACGGTTGACCGCTGCGAAATCGCAACTGGGGCCAGACTTTCCCATTCGGGTCTTGACCTGCACCGGGCCTCATATCTCTCCCAGAACAGGTCAAGACCCTCTGGCTTGGTGAAACTGACTGTATAATCCCGCGTCCCTGACACATGTATAAAAGCATAGAGATCGTTAACCCCAAAACCCATCTCCAGGATTAAATCCACCACTGCACGCCTTGCAGGGGGGACTGCACCACCTTCCCATTTCAGGATAACGACATTGCGTCTGGGACCCCCAGCAGAAGCCAGAGACCCCAGACCAGATCCCGGGGGGCTCAAGGTGGTAGCTCGCAGGGGAAAACCCTGCTTGGGGGCGGAGCTACCAGGGGCAGAGCGCACCACCTGAGCAAAAGAAGGTTTATTGGAGCCAATGCCCCACACTGAAGTCACATTATCTGTATGAACAGAGGTAGTATTGTCCATCATATCTGAACTGGGGTGACTTTTATCAGCCACACACACATTGTCATCTGGTATAATGATAGTTTCCGTTGCAGTACCGGCCGTCGCCTGATGCTGCACTGTAGAGTCCTGAGCAGCAGTGGGGCAATCAGCTCTGGTCTCAGCAGCAGGGGGGTTAATGGGCTCTGCTGGGACTTGCAGTTCCTTTGCAGGAATGTCATTTTTTAAATGTGTCTCTTGCTGCATTGCAGCCTCAGCAGTCACATCATTGCTGCACACAGAACTGGCAGTCTTATTATTGTTCACATTCACATTCATGGTGCTAGATGGTACAAACACAGTCTTATCCACAACATGGGGCTTCACTGGCTTCACTCTATCAGGAACATCATCTGAAATATTGTCATCATTAAACACCATCTGATCCCCCCGCACAGGAGACTCCATTCCCTGGATCACCCTCAGCATGCCTCCTGAGTCCTGTGAAGGCATGGGGGTGCTTACCTCTCCTTGGGGGGTCAGGGGATCAGAACTGGGGGTCTCCTCCTCCTCCACCTCCATCTTGGTCACCTTCGCAAACCTCCTTTCGTTTGAGAACTTCTCCTTGAAAGGACCATCCCTTCCTTCCATAATGGCCACGATGGTCTCCTGATGGTCCACACGGACCTTGGCCAGTTGGATCTCTGGATCCATGGATCCGCGTTTCAGGCTATGCAAGCCTTCACGATGCTTCCTCAGGCGCTTCAGCTCCGCACGCAGCTTGTAAAGCTTATCCCTCTCCCTGTTCAGGACTTTTATCCCGGCCACCACTCGCTCCTGAATGGCCGCCGATCCTTCATCCTCACCAGGGGCAGAGAGATCACCAGCTGAGGCTTGTAGAGAGGCAGGCATGCCAGCAGATGAACCAGGAGGTGGCTGAGAACCTCCAGCAGGGGAGGCCCCGCCGCCCTCCATGGCTTCCCCAGAAAGGGGCCAGGAGAGCTGGGATAGTTTTTCAGGCGACTCCCTTCTCACACGGATCTCCAGGAGCAGCTCAGACACACCCTCCTCCTCACACACCTGTGCTCCAATGGTGGGTGGGACACTATTCCTCCCACTGACACCAATGATGGGACACTATTCCTCCCACTGACACCAATGATGGGACACTATTCCTCCCACTGACACCAATGATGGGACACTATTCCTCCCACTGACACCAATGATGGGACACTATTCCTCCCATTGATACCAATGATATGTCATCTTGATCGTGTCCTGAAAAAGCCTAGCGGTGAAGCGCGTAGACGCGTAGGGCCTCACTGTACGTACTGTATCACTGTAGATGATTTTTAACCTTTGAACACTGTTATATAATAACAGCGTTCAAAGGTTAAAAACAATCTACAGTGATACAGTATATACAGCGAGCCCCTTGTGTGTCTACGCGTTTCGCCGTTAGGCTTCTTTTGTCAATAAATTTGTTTTATTTTTGCTACTTCTCCATTGTTTCCATGCCTTTGATAGTACCCATGGCTACTATCTATTATTATTTATGTGATTTCCTCCCCTCTTTACGGATGTGGCAATGTGAGTGCCCCCTCTCTCTAATTTCCTAATTAAATCAAAACCATTTAATTTTCGCCCCCCGGATCGCGTCGTTAGTCAAGGTCATTTTATTACATCTCAAACACACCATTTTATTAAAAAATAAACCCGTCAGGTCCAACCTATAAGTTACACAATAGGCAACTCCCCACTTTTTAGCAAAATAAAAAAATAAATCTTAACAGGAGTCTTTGATCAAATCAAATACCGGTGCGGGAGGGTGGAAATGAGAACGTGTGAATTAATGGCTTTGTGACTGGTAAAAAAAATAAAAAAAAATAATGGCTTTGTCACTGGTAAAAAAAAAAAAAAAAAAAAATAATGGCTTTGTGACTGGTAAAAAAAAAAAAAAATACATTAATTAATTAGTGGCTTTGTGACTGGTAAAGAATAAATAAATAAAATAATGGCTTTATGACTGGCAAAAAATAAATAAATACATAAACAAATACATAAATAAAATAATGGCTTTGTGACTGGTAAAATAAAAAATATAGCTTTGTGACTGGTAAAAAATAAATAAATAAAATAATGGCTTTGTGACTGGTAAAAAATAATAATTCATTAATTAATTAATGGCTTTGTGACTGGTAAAAAAATATAATGGCTTTGTGACTGGTTAAAAAAATAATAATACATAAATTAATTAATTAATAGCTTTGTGACTGGTTAAGAATAAATAAATAAAATAATGGCTTTGTGACTGGCAATAAATAAATAAATAAATAAATAAATAAACAATTAATGGCTTTGTGACTGGTAAAAAAAATATGGCTTTGTGACTGTTAAAACAAAAAATAAAGTAATTGCTTTGTGACTGGTAAAAAATAAATACAAAATAATTAATGGCTTTGTGACGGGTAAAAAATTAATTAATTAATTAATTAATTAATTAATGGCTTTGTGACGGTTAAGAATAAATAAATAAAATAATGGCTTTCTGACTGGCAAAAAAATATATATATGGCTTTGTGACTGGTAAAAAAATAAATAAATAAAAATAATGGCTTTGTAACTGGCAAAATAAAAATAAAATAAAATAATAGCTTTTTGACTGGTAAAAAAATAAATAAATAAAATAATGGCTTTGTGACTGGTAAAAAAATAATAATACATACATTAATTAATTAATAGCTTTGTGACTGGTAAAGAATAAATAAATAAAATAATGGCTTTGTGACTGTCAATAAATAAATAAATATATATATAAAAAATGAATGGCTTTGTGACTGGTAAAAAAAATATGGCTTTGTGACTGGTAAAAAATAAAAATAAAGTAATGGCTTTGTGACTGGTAAAAAAAAAAAAAAAAAATGGCTTTGTGACTGGTAAAAAATAAATAAATAAAATAATGGCTTTGTGACTGGTAAAATAAATAAATAAATTAGTGGCTTTGTGATGTTAAAGAATAAATAAATAAAATAATGGCTTTGTGACTGGCAAAAAAATAAATAAATAAAAATAATGGCGTTTTGACTGGTAAAAATAAATAAATAAATAAAATAATGGCTTTGTGACTGGTAAAAAAAAAAAAATAATAAATAATTAATTAATTAATGGCTTTGTGACTGGTAAAGAATAAATTAAAAAAAATAATGGCTTTGTGACTGGCAATAAATAAATAAATAAGTAAACAAATAAATAAATTAATTAATGGCTTTGTGACTGGTAAAAAAAAAAATATATGGCTTTGTGACTGGTAAAAAAAAAATATATGGCTTTGTGACTGATAAAAAAAAAAAAAAAAAAAATGGCTTTGTGACTGGTAAAAAAAATAAAATAACAAATAATGGCTTTGTGACTGGTGAAAAAAAAAAAAAATAATGGCTTTGTGACTGGTAAAAAAATAAAAAATAATAAATAATGGCTTTGTGACTGGTGAAAAAAAATAATAATAAATAATTAATTAATTAATGGCTTTGTGACTGGTAAAGAATAAATAAAAAAAAATAATGGCTTTGTGACTGGCAATAAATAAATAAATAAGTAAACAAATAAATAAATTAATTAATGGCTTTGTGACTGGTAAAAAAAAAATATATGGCTTTGTGACTGGTAAAAAAATAAAAATATGGCTTTGTGACTGGTAAAAAAAAAAAAAAAAATGGCTTTGTGACTGGTAAAAAAAATAAAATAATAAATAATGGCTTTGTGACTGGTGAAAAAAAAAAAAAAAAAATGGCTTTGTGACTGGTAAAAAAATAAAAAATAATAAATAATGGCTTTGTGACTGGTGAAAAAAAAAATAAAAAAAAATAATGGCTTTGTGACTGGTAAAAAAAAAAAAAAAAAAAATGGCTTTGTGACTGGTAAAAAAAATAAAATAATAAATAATGGCTTTGTGACTGGTGGAAAAAAAAAAAATAATGGCTTTGTGACTGGTAAAAAAATAAAAAATAAATAAATAATGGCTTTGTGACTGGTGAAAAAAACTAAAGAATCAGGAAGCCAGCAATTTAGGTAAAGAGCAGATCTCAGTATGTAAGGAGTGTTATCAAAAAAAAGGCGCTGGGCCCCGAACCATAAAATTTCTTAACAAGGTTCTGCCACTTGGCTGGAAGTGAGGCTCCCATAGTATCCAATAGGAAACAAGTAGTAGGACCCTGACAGAAAAGGCCACATTATTTTCAGCAAAAGCCACAGAGGCTGGAAGCGGAGGGGTCGTCTCAGAAGCGCTCAATTGTTTTTAAATTCTGTTTTTACAAGGAGCGTGAGATTTATAGGCTCTTGAGGGGAAGAAAATGATGTAACTTGAGTAAATCAACAGACCATTTATCCCTGGCCCTGTTTCCTCTCTGTCACCGAGCTCTGGAGCTGGCCTCTGAGCACTCGGCTCAGAAAAAAAAAAAAAAGACATCTTGCAGGGATATTTTAAAGGAATAGCCCCCCCCCCCCCTTCTGTTGCCTAATATAGCAATCTTGTGAAGCTGCCATTTGCAGCCTGTATTAAAAAAAAAATGCACAATGCAGCCATTATGGATATCCATTTGTCCCAATCTACAATGTTGTTACAGTCCTAATAATAAAAAAATAATAATAAAAAAAAAAAAAAAAAAAACTGACTAATTATGAAGATGTTCATGTCTGGAATGGCTTCAATGGCCCAGATTCACAGAGCGATTACGCGTGCGCAACTGCTGTTGCGCGTGCGTAAGTCTAAATGTGCGCGTGCGTATAGTTGGACGCGATTCACAAAACAATATACGCCAGAAATCTACGTTTTTTGGTCCGGCGTAATTGAATTAGACATTCGCTTCCCTTCGTGCAAAACTGCGCTAGACACACCATTGATTTGCTAGTCAAATATGCTAATGAGGGAGTTACGGGGATCCACAAAAAAACGCAGTTGCTGCGCAGGCTACGCGATGTGCGCAACAGCAAAATGTTCTGTCTAAAGTTAGAGGACCTAAAAGCTGGTCTAAATTTTGAAAAAAAGTCTAATTGTCAGATAAAGCAACACTGTTAGTGAGGAGTTCAGCAGTCACACGTGTTGCCCAACAATCTGTATGCCAACATGCCAGGGGCATCGTCGCGCATAGCTATACTACTGACTTTAGATGAACAAAGAAGGAGGAGGGCACGGAGGATGGCACTAAGGAGGGCACGGGAGATGTTTTTTTTAATTTTTTTATTTGCTTATATAAAATTTACAATTTAAATTAATCTAATACAATATTCTTATCTGATACAAGCCCCTCACTCTTCACTTGATATATCACACACGCATAGACATCTATGGCATGAGTGATTCTGAGGTGTCTCGCATCTTCAGATTCACCCCTCATGCCATCATGGAATTACCACAACCCTGCAGGAGGACATCACCAGCCCAACACATGGCACCACCCATGACACCCATGACAGCTACATATACAATCAGAGCCCCATCCCCACAGATTTCCAACAGAACATGTATGGGGACAGCTGGCTGGTTGGTGAGTGACATGGGTGGCAGGCATGACTATCCCCTCCCGTGATGCACACCTCACAAGTGGCACATGCATGACTAACATCCTCCTGTCTTTTCCCTTCAAGGTGACTCTGCATATGCACTGGTACCCCATCTCATGACCCCATCTCATGCCAGCTCACATTATGCATCTTTGCACGTTAAACACACACATTAATCATGGCACAATGAGAATGCATGCATGCACACCACTGTGGTCCCTAGCACACACACCCCACATCCTCATCACATTGGATTGGCACCAGTCCACCATGCAGGACTTGTGAGCTGCAACGCCATGCCACGGCTCCAATTATGTCACTGTACATTCATACACCATTCACACAGACCTGGGGATCACTTCTCCACCACAAATGAGGGTGACACCCCTTTTCCCGCAGGAATATCACCCCCACATTCCAAAATCATACACAAACAGAACCAAAAAAATTAAATAAATGACGAGCAAAAATAAAAAATGCCCAGCAAAAATATAATTTAAACAAAATAACAACAAAGACATAAAAGACAAAAATCACTCTGCAAAACAGTCCCCAAATATCTCAAAGACACGTCACAAACAAACAAAAGCACCTTGCTGTATAGGGAGGGATACAAAGGGATGTACTTTTGCAAAGGAAGTGCATTTGTGTGTGTCTATTTATGCTGTCTGCGTAGTTCATAAAGTTGCCCTAGTCCATTTCCAATTTCACTGATTGCGCCGCTCCCGAGTTGTGAGCATGCGCACAACGGAGCTGACATGGTTTCCTTCACGCGCGCATGCGCGAGTCGGCCGGCCCTTCATTTGCATGGGGTCACGGCTCATTTCAATGTAACACGCCCACGTCCCTCCCAATTTGTATTACTCCTCCTTACGCCTACGGAAAAAACCTTACGTTTGCGCAAGCTCTTGCGTAAAAGCTACGTGAATCGCCGGATTACGCGGCTAGATTGCGCAAGTCTAACGGAAAAGTGGTGCGCTACGCCGGAATGATAATGCGCCGATCTACGTGAATCTGCCCCAATGTCTTTATTTATTCTAAAAAAAAAAAAAAAAAAATGCACAGTACACCCTTTATGGATATCAAGTTGTCTTAATCTACAATGTTGTTACAGCCCTTAAAACAAACAAATAATAAAAAATAAATAAAAAAACAGACTAACTATGAAGATGTCCATGTCTGGAATGGCTCCAGTATCCTCATTTCTTCTTTAAAAATAAATAAATAAAAAAACATATAAAAAAACTGCACAATGCAGCCATTATGGATACCCATTTGTCCTAATCTAGAATGTTGGTACAGTAATAATAAAAAAAAAAAAAAATGACTAACTATAAAGATGTTGGGCCAGATTCACAGAGCGATTACGCCGGCGTTACAGGAGATGCGCGGCGTAAGTCTAATTGTGCGCGTGCGCTTCGATGCTCCGCATCCCCAAAGCGAGATACGCAAGAAATCTACTTTTTTTTTTGTCCGGCGTAATTTCGTTAGACCGGCGCATCCGTCCGCGCAAAACTGCGCTACACACACCATTGATTTGCTATTCAAATATGCTAATGAGGGAGTTACGGGGATCCACAAAAGAACGTTGGTGCAGCGCAGGCGACGCTGTGTGCGCAACAGCTGCACGGCCTGTCTAAAATTAGACCATTTAAAAGGTGGAATAAAATTAGACAATTTGTCTACATGTCAGAGAAAGCAACACTGTTAGTGAGGAGCTGAGCAGTCACACGTGTTGCCCAACAATCTGTATGCCAACATGCCAGGGGCATCCATGCTCATAGCTATACTACTGACTTTAGATGAGCAAAGAAGGAGGAGGGCACGGAGGAGGGCACGGAGGAGGGCACGGAGGAGGGCACGGAGGAGGGCACGGAGGAGGGCACGGAGGAGGGCACGGGAGAGGAATTTTTTTTTTTTTAACAAAAAAAATTTCTTTGCTTTAAGAAACATTTTTACAAAAAATATACATACATATATACATCAATACATAACATACATACAAATTACAAACACGGTCTCACTATCTTTAAATAGCCCTTTTAAACCTTGATGGATATAATAATCTAATCTGATACAAGCCCCTCACTCTTCACTTGATATATCACACCCGCATAGACATCTTTGGCATGAGTGATTCTGAGGTGTCTCGCATCTTCAGATTCACCCCTCATGCCATCCTGGAATTAACCACAAACCTGCAGGAGGACATCACCAGCCCAACACATGGCACCACCCATGACACCCATGACAGCTACATATACAATCAGAGCCCCATCCCCACAGATTGCGAACAGAACATGTATGGGGACAGCTGGCTGGTTGGTGAGTGACATGGGTGGCAGGCATGACTGTCCCCCCCCATGATGCTGAAATCACAAGGGGCACATGCATGACTAACATCCTCCTGTCTTATCCCTTCAGGGTGACTCTGCATATGCACTGGGACCCCATCTCATGACTCCTATACGGAACCCCCCTAACCAAGGCTACCCCGTCTTCTGAGGGAAGAGCAGCCAGGAGACAGCTCACATTGGGCATCTTTGCACGTTAAACACACACATTAATCATGGCACAATGAGAATGCATGCATGCACACCACTGTGGTCCCTAGCACAGACACCCCACATCCTCATCACATTGGATTGGCACAAGCCCACCATGCAGGACTTGTGAGCAGCAACGCCACGGCTCCAATTATGTCACTGTACATTCATACACCATTCACACGGACCTGGGGATCACTTCTCCACCACAAATGAGGGTGACACCCTTTTTCCGGCAGGAATGTCACCCCCACATTCCAAAATCATACACAAACAGAACCAAAAAAAAATAAAAAATTGACCAGCAAAAATATAATTTAAACAAAATAACAACAAAGAAAACACATAAAAGACAAAAATCACTCTCAAAGACACGTCACAAACAAACAAACAAACGCTAATAAACAACAGAACAATAGCACCTTGCTGTATAGGGAGGGATACAAAGGGATGTACTTTTGCAAAGAAAGTGCGTTTGTGTCTGTCTATTTATGCTCTCTGCGTAGTTCACTAATTTGCCCGGGTCCACTTCCAATTTCACTGATTGCGCCGTTCCCGAGTTGTGAGTATGCGCACAGAGGTGCTGACCATGGTCTGCTTCAAGCGCGCATGCGCGAGCCGGCCGGGCCCTTCATTTGCATGGGGTCACGGCTCATTTCAATGTAACACGCCCACGTCCTTCCCAATTTGAATTACTCCGCCTTGCGTCTCTGAAATAACGTTGCGCAGGCGCAAATTTCTGCGCAAAACCGACGAGAATAGGGTGATTGCGCCGCTACATTGCGCCAGTCTAATGTAAAGGCGGTGCGCTACGCCGGTCCAATAATGCGCAGATGTACGTGAATCTGGCCCGTTCCCTTCATGTTTGGAAGAGCTCCAGAACGAATGTCCTTATTTCTTCTTAATTAAACTTTTTTTTTTAAATAAAATACACAATGCAGCCTTTTCCCCCAATCTACAATGTTGTTGCAGTCTTAAAATAATAATAATAATAATAATAATAATAATAATAACAATAAAAAAAAAAAAAATAACTTTGAAGATATTCATGTCTGGAATGGCTCCAATAGCAATGTCCATATGTCTTCTTTAAAAAATAAAAAAAATAAAAAGTAAAGAAAACTGCAATATTCCATTGTGAATATCCATTTTCCCCAATCTATAAGGTTTTTACAGTAAAAAAACACAATAATAATAATAAAAAAAAACTCACTAACTATGACAATGTTCATGTTTGGAAGGGTCCCAATATCAATGTCCTTATTTCTTCTTAAAATAAAAAATAAATATATATAAAAAAAAAAAAACTGCACAGTGCAGCCAATATGGATAACCATTTATCCTAATCTACAATTTTGTTACAGTCCTAAAATAATAATAATAATAGCAATAATAATAATAATAATAAAAAGCAGACTAACTATGCCAATGTTCATGTTTGGAAGGGTCCCAATACGAATGTCCTTATTTCTTCTTAAAATAAAATAAAAATGATGTAAAAAAAAATGCAAAATGCAGCCAATATGGATAACCATTTATCCTAATCTACAATTTTTTTTATAGTCCAAAAAAAATAATACTAAAAGCAGACTAACTATGACAATGTTCATGTTTGGAAGGGTTCCAATATCAATGTCCTTATTTCTTCTTAAAAAAAAATGATATAAAAAAAAAAAACTGCACAATGCAGCCAATATGGATAACCATTTATCCTAATCTACAATTTTGTTACAGTCCAAAATAATAATAATAATAATAATAAAAAAATAATAATAACTATGATGATGTTCATGTTTGGAAGGGCTCCAATACCAATGTCCTTATTTCTTCTTAAAATAAAAAAAATGTATAAAAAAAACTTTCATGTTTGGAAGGGTTCCAGTACCAATGAAAAAAAAAACCTTCTGGCATTGCAGACTTTGGTATGATGCCATGGTATTTGAAATTGGGGAATGATTGAACACTAAGCAAATATGTACCTCTCAGGATAATACTATAGCTGTCAGTAACATATATTACCATGTGTTTGAATAAATCAGCAAAAAAAATAAAAAATCCCCCTGTATGTTTTATTTAACAATTTCTTGGATATTACAGAAAGGCTTGGATTTTTTTTTTTTTTTTTTTTTTTTAATAACGTGTTGTAAATGTCAAATAAATTGCAGTAAAACAAATCAGTAATCATATTTCCGTCATGCTTAAGGCAGTAGTTCCATCTGTTCTCTCTTAAACTATTTTTGTTGAATATGTTACGGGATCCAATATATGGGCTCAGTGATTAATATTTACTGGCGGAGGGTTCTAACTTACGCTGGCTTGTCGCAGAGAAAAATGGATGCTCAGCCCCCCCCACCCCCCTGGGGATTTAACTTACAAGTTGTTAGTGCTTAGTGTTTTGATAAGAACAATGAGTAATTAAGGAACGATAATTTGTGTGATATCATTAATTTGCTTGTTTTTTAAATTAAAATAAACTATAAAAAAAATATGTATTGATGCCACCAAGTAATTATTATTATTATCTTACTAAAATTAATTTGGTAACAAGCCAAACCAATAATTAAAAGGAAAACATAAATAAATAGAATAATCAATAACAAAAATAAAAATAAAAAAAATGTAAATGTAAAAAATTACATACTGTCACCAGCTAGTGTCCATGATCACCCCCACACCAGTTACATGATATATATATATTTTTTTTAATTTCCGAATTTTTCAAAAGAATTGTGACACAAAAAAATTACAAATTAAAATAACTTAATGTGCCTCTTACTAAATACCTTGGACTATCTACTTTCCAAAAAGGGGTTAATTTAGGGGGTATTTGTTAGTGCTTAGTGTTTTGATAAGAACAGTGAGTAATTAAGGAATGATCATTCGTGTAATATCATTAATTTGCTTGTTTTTTTTTTTTTTTTATTAAAACAAACTATATATATTAAAAGACAAAAAAATTACAAACTTAAATAAATTAATGTGCCTCTTACTAAATACCTTGGACTATCTACTTTCCAAAAAGGGGTTTATTTAGGGGTTATTTGTCGCAGAGCAAAATGGATGCTCAAGTTCTTGGTGTTTTGATAAGAACAATGGGTAATTAAGGAACAATCTTTTGTGTGATATCATTAATTTGCTTGTTTTTTTCTAAATTAAAACAAACTATATATATTAGTAATTATTATATAATATAATATAGTAATTATTATTATTATTATCTTACTTAAATTAATTTGGTAGCAAGCCAAACCAATAATAAAAGGAAAACATAAATAAATAGAATAATCAATAACAAAAATAAATAAATTAAAAAATAAATAATGTACACAATTACATACTGTCACCAGCCATTGTCCCTTATCACCCCCACACCAGTTATATGATGATGCTGTACTGCACTCGTGACAGTATGTACATTTTTTTTAAAAAGTTCAGAATTTTCCCCAAAAATTTTGTGACACAAAAAAATTACAACTTTAAATAACTTAATGTGTCTCTTACTAAATACCTTGGCCTATCTACTTCCAGAAAAGGGGTTCATTCAGGGGGTATTTGTTACAGAGCAAAATGGATACTCATTTTTTTCTGTAAACTGGTTGAAAATTTTGAAATTTCTAGGAAAATCGAATTTTCTGTACAGCCTAATGTATTAGCTACTGAAAATAAAATAATAATTAAATAATTAGAAATATTTCTGTAAACGGCCTAAACTGGTTGAAAATTTAGAAATTTTTAGGAAAATCTAATTTTCGGTTCAGCCTAATGTATTAGCTACTAAAAATAATAATTATATAATTATAAATATTTCTGTAAACAGCCTAAACTAATTGAAAATGTAGAAATTTCTAGGAAAATCTCATTTTTGGTTCAGCCTAATGTATTAGCTACTGGAAAAATACATATATATATAAGTAGAAATATTTCTGTAAATGGCCTAAACTGGTTGAAAATGTAGAAATTTCTATGAAAATCATATTTTCGGTTAGCTACTAAAAAAAAAAAAAATATTAATTTATAAATAGAAATATTTCTGTAAATGGCCTAAACTGGTTGAAAATGTAGAAATTTCTATGAAAATCAAATTTTCGATTCAGCCGAATGTATTAGCTACTGAAAAAAATAAAATAATTATATAATTAGAAATATTTCTGTAAATGGCCTAAACTGGTTGAAAATTTTGAAATTTCAAGGAAAATCTAATTTTCGATTCAGCCTAATGTATTAGCTACTGAAAAAAATACAAATAAATTATATATTAGAAATATTTCTGTACACGCCCTAAACTGAAAAGAAAAAAAAAATGAATTTTCGGTTCAGCCTATTAGCTACTTAAAATAAAATAGAGATTTATTTGTGAAAAAAAAATAGAGACAAAATAAAAAATATGGGAATATTTAAAAAATAATTTAAGCTTAATGTTTTTACATCTCTATTATGCTGCACCATTTTTCTGGTTCACAACGCACATTGTAGTGTTCTTGAAGAACGTAATATTTTGTTTATCCTGTATTTGTGTTCACAGGCATATTTTTTTTTCTTTTTTTTTTTTTTTTTTTAACCACAAAAGGAGGTATAATTTTCTTCAATCAGCTCAGGCTCATGATTGCAATTACCCAAAACCTTTCTGATGCTCGGCATGATACGCTAGGGACAGGTTTGGAGGCCCACAGTGGGTGGCAACTTTTCATCTGTTTCTTAAACTGTCCTTTATTGTAAGGTTTCAAATTTGTGCTAGAAGCAAAAGACCACATTTGCTAATTAGTTACCATAAATTGCCAGATGCCACTAACTATAATGTATATCTGGGATGAGATTAGATCTTTATAGCAAGTGAAGTTTCTAAAACTAAAAAAAACAAAAAAAAAACTAGAATTTCTTTTGTGTAAATGATGTCTGTTTGGTATTTTCTAGTACTAAAGCTTTCAAAAAATTGTTACATTTTAATGAGAGTTTGACACATTTTTTTATATAAATAATCTCATTTAGACATGTGCGGTTCATTTCGTTACGAATAAATATTTCAGATTCTTTTTGTTATTCGGATATATCCGAACACTCGAATTACAGTATAAACAACGTTTATTGAAAGCTCTGAATAACGAAACTAAATTCGTCCAAATTTTTACAAAATTGGTCCAAATTTTTACGAAATTGGTCCAAATTTTTACGAAATTGGTCCAGAATTTTACTAAATTCGTCCAGAATTTTATGAAATTCATCCAAATGTTTATGAAATCCGTCCAAATTTTTACGAAATTCAAATTTAAATTCAAATAAAATTTTACATCGAATCCCATTCGAAAACGAACTGTAAACATATTTCAGAAATCAAAGAAATAAAAAAATAATAATAAAAAAAAAATCAAATTTCTTCATAAATGTAGGCATTATTTCGAAATGGTACTCTAATAACACACAACTTATTAGAGTACCATTTCAAAATAAGGCCTACATTTATGAAGAAATTAGATTTAATTTTTTATTGGATATGCTTTATTCAATATAACATCTGTAATAAAAAAGAACGTAAAAAATATATATATATTTTTTTCAAAATTGTCGCTCTTTTTTTAGTTTATAGCACAAAAAAATAATTCTGACAGACCACTGTACCGTCCCAGTGCCTGTAACATTTGATCGCTGTGACCAATCACAGCAGATCACATGACAGTTGTAAACAATGTATGGCTTTCATGCCATCCATTACTAACAATTGTGTTGCTAGCTGAGATTGGTCACAGTGCTCACATGGTACAGACTGGGCCAATCTCAGCTCAATCTGTACCCTGAGATTAGCTGTGGCCAATCACAGCTAATCACAACAATACTTGTTGAATTAATCAGCCTCATTCAGTAGAAACGGTTGCTTCTAACCAGTGTTTCTCAACTCCGGTCCTCAAGGCGCCCCAACAGGTCATGTTTTCAGGATTTTCCTCAGATGAAAAGGCTGTGGTAATTACTCAGGCAGTGAAACTAATCAAATCACCTGTGCAACATAATTGAAAGCCTGGAAAACATGACCTGTTGGGGCGCTTTGAGGATTGGAGTTGAGAAACACTGGCTTATACCAAAGAATCTCATTGGTATGAGCAATCATATTGTGACTGCGACATTATGGCGGACACATCAGACAATTTTGACCCATTTTGGAACCATTGTCATTTTTACAGCGATCAGTGCTATAAAAATGCACTGTTACTGTAAAAATGACACTGACATTGAACCAGTAGGGGGCCAGGAAGGGGTTAAGTGTGTCCTAGGGAGTGATTCTAGCTCCTGATGAGAGGGAACAGACTATCAGTGCCATGTCACTAGGAAGAACAGGGAGATGTTGTGTTTACATTAACATCTCCTCGTTCTTCAGCTCTGTGACCCGATTGTGGTACACCAGCGGACATCGAGTCCACGGTCCCGCGGGCACAGTCACAAAGCTCGCATCACACAGCGGCAAATTAGCCACTTCAGCCCCGAACCATTTTGCTGGTCAATGACCGGGCCCCTTTTTGCGATTCGGCACTGCGTCGCTTTAACTGGAAATTGCGTGGTCGTGCAACGTGGCTCCCAAACAAAATTCTTCCCACAAATAGAGATTTCTTTTGGTGGTATTTGATCACCTCTGTGGTTTTTATTTTTTGCGCTATAAACAAAAATAGAGCGACAATTTTTAAATATAATATATCCCCCCAAAAAATATAAAAAAAATATTTTTCCTCAGTTTAGGCCGATACGTATTCTTCTACCTATTTTCCGTAAAACAAAAACGCTACGCCCGCCTAAACTTACACAATTCTTTCTGAATCTGGCCCATAGCGTCTACAAAACAGGGGATAGTTTTATGGCATTTGTATGAATATTTTTTTTTACTAGAAATGGCGGCGATCAGCCCCTAGTGGCTGAAATGCAAAATCACGTAATATGTGATTTTGCGCAGGTGAGCCGACCTGCCGCCGTAAAACTGCGGCGGCTGGCCGGCAACTGGTTAAAAGAGACTTAGCTGTACGCCCATTTGCCCAACCGCGCCATTATGTCAACGTAAAAAGTCGTGTGTCGGTCTTTAAGGCTGCATTTACACCTGAGCGTCGGTCGTTCGGTCGTTTTTTTTCGGGCGTTTTTTGCTGGCGTTTTGTCGCGCATATTCAAGCTTATTTGCGCGTTTGCATACAGCGTTGTCCGACGTTTTTGTACTTCGACGTTTTTTATTTTAGCCAATGGGAAAAATTATCATCTTTTCATCACTTGTTGCTATGTTGGTAGATTTTTTTATTCTTCTGCCTGGGTGAAAAGTTCTATTGATTAGAGTGACAAAACGCCCGTAGCAAACGCTCGTGGTCGCGCAAGTCACTTGAATCGAGCGTTTCCATTACTTTCTATGGGAAATGGAAACACTCAAATACGCCCAAACCTGCCCGATACGCACGACAAAAAAAGGTCCGGGACTTGTTTGAGCTTCACGCGACCGGCGTTTCGGCGTTCGGCGTTAAGATGTGAACAGTCACCATAGACAATAATGTTATTTTATCCCTCTGGCGTATTGTAGCGTCGCGCTTCAGGCGTTAAAACGCCTAGGTGTGAATGCAGCCTAAGCGATTAAAGTGTGAGAGCGCTGAAAGCTGAAAATTGGCCTGGGCAGGAAAGGGGGTGAAAGTGCCCGGGTATTGAAGTGGTTAAAATAACTTTGTATGTTTCTAAACTTTAGATACATGAAGCCTCTTCCTTGGATGAATTGATGAAGGTATTTCTCTTAAAAGTGTGGAATGGTAAAGTATAAAAACATTTATTGAGATAAATACGATAACGATATCATGCGATACCACTGTACTCCGGATTTTGCTTTATAGAACTTGACCAATATGGTGAGAAATTTTCCTGTGCTATTCAAGAACGTGTTGTTTGTTTTACTGGTGTTCAAAGGGCTTGTAAGTGTCCCACAGCTCTTATCTATAATATTAGTGTGCTTGGCTTGCTCCTGACTTCCCGTTATGAGCCAAAGAGCAACCCTTACACCTTTAGTGGCTGTAATCATTGGAGAGTCGGGACTCCAAGGAGTTTTTTACCTTACTGTTTTAACTGTAGAGACGAAAGTTCATAACTGGTAGAAGTTTACCAGTCGGAGAACTTCTTAGTCTAATCAGGTTCATTTCTAAGTCAAAGAAAGTTGAGGGGAAAAAAATTAAGCAATGCCAAAAATAACTGCTCGCCCTGCCAAATTAATCTGAGCGTAATAGTTTAGATGACAGAATCGGCCACCACGAGGATTTGTGACCTGTTTTTGACTCCAGTCTGGTTTTGTCGTGACTCCAGTCCTTCGACAGTCTGACTCGTAGGGGTACTTTGTAGTTATTTTACCTGTTGCTCAAGAAAAAAAAATACAAGGAAACTTTGTAGGAACAGAGGTAGGGTGGAGATAGAGCACTGTCCCACACTGTGCCCAAGAGCCGAAGATAGAGGACTTTTGCTGGACATGGCTTCCATAGATCTCCAGTGACTCCAGTCCTTCGACAGTCTGACTCGTAGGGGTACTTTGTAGTTATTTTACATGTTGCTCAAGAAAAAAAAATTACAAGGAAACTTTGTAGGAACAGAGGTAGGGTGGAGATAGAGCACTGTCCCACACTGTGCCCAAGAGCCGAAGATAGAGGACTTTTGCTGGACATGGCTTCCATAGATCTCCAGTGACTCCAGTTCTTCGACAGTCTGACTCTTAGGGGTACTTTGTAGTTATTTTACCTGTTGCTCAAGAAAAAAAAATTACAAGGAAACTTTGTAGGAACAGAGGTAGGGTGGAGATAGAGCACTGTCCCACACTGTGCCCAAGAGCCGAAGATAGAGGACTTTTGCTGGACATGGCTTCCATAGATCTCCAGTGACTCCAGTCCTTCGACAGTCTGACTCTTAGGGGTACTTTGTAGTTATTTTACCTGTTGCTCAAGAAAAAAAAAATACACGGACACTTTGTAGGATCAGAAGTAGGGTGGAGATAGAGCACTGTCCCACATTGTGCCCAAGAGCCGAAGATACTTTTGATGGACATGGCTTCCATAGATCTAAAGTGTTAGTAGATCTCTGCTGATATCTGTTGTACTTGTAAACCTTTGTTAGAATTGTTTCCATTAAACATTGGCCAGGGGAACGTCTATAGTTAAAAAAAAAAAATTACAAGGACACTTTGTAGGATCAGAAGTAGGGTGGGGATAGAGCACTGTCCCACACTGTGCCCAAGAGCCGAAGATAGAAAACTTTTGATGGACATGGCTTCCATAGATCTAAAATGTTTGTAGATCTCCACTGATATCTCTTGTACTTGCAAACCTTCCTTGGAATGTTTTCCATTAACATAGGCCAGGGGAATGTCTATATTAAAAAAAAATACAAGGACACTTTGTAGGATCAGAGTTAGGGTGGAGATAGAGCACTGTCCCACATTGTGCCCAAGAGCCAAAGATAGAGGACTTTTGATGGACATGGCTTCTATAGATCTAAAATGTTTGTAGATCTCCATTGATATCTCTTGTACTTGTAAACGTTTGTTGGAATTTTTTCCATGATACATTGGCCAGGGGAACGTCTATAGTTAAAAAAAATACAAGGACACTTTGTAGGATCAGAAGTAGGGTGGAGTTAGAGCACTGTCCCACACTGTGCCCAAGAGACAAAGATAGAGGACTTTTAATGGACATGGCTTCCATAGGTCTAGAGCAAGGGTGTCAAACTCAATTACATTGCGGGCCGCATCAGCATTAGGATTGCCCTCAAAGGAGCCATTGTATCTGTAAGATTAGATGTCCAGTGCATCCCCTCATCTTACATTAGATGTCAAGAGCCACCCCACCATCAGAAGTTGAGTCCCCCACTCTTCCTTACAACACAGTTCGCCCCCCTTTCCTTATGCTGCCTGCTGGGAAGAAGCTGGATGCATTGCTTAAAAGCAGAAAGTAGTGGTCTGGAAGAGGGCTGGAGCTGCAGGAGGAGGTGCGAGGGCCACGTGAAATGGCCTGGAGGGCCGGATTCGGCCCGAGGGCCTTGTGTTTAACACCTGTGATCTAAAGTGTTGGTAGATCTCCACTGATATCTCTTGTACTTCTAAACCTTCCTTGGAATTATTTCCATGATACATTGGCCAGGGGAATGTCTATAGTGAAAAATAAAAATAAATACAAGGACACTTTGTAGGATCAGAAGTAGGGTGGAGATAGAGCACTCTCCCACACTATGCCCAAGAGCCCAAGATAGAGGACTTTTGATGGACATGGCTTCCATAGATCTAAAATGATATCCGCTGATATCTCTTGTACTTGTAAGCCTTCCTTGGAATTTTTTCCATGATACATTGGCATGTGGAAGGTCTATAATTTAAAAATATATATACATGGACACTTTGTAGGATCAGAGGTAGGGTGGAGATAGAGCACTGTCCCACACAGTGCCAAAGAGCCAAAGATAGAGGACTTTTGGTGGACATGGTTATGTGGGAGCTTTTATAGATCTAAAATGTTGGTAGATCTCCACTGATATCTATTGTACTTATAGGCTAGCAACGGGAGTGGGCCGTCGGGACCATATCACACCATCTCTAAAAGCCTTGCATTGGTTACCTGTTGCTGAACGGGTCTCGTTCAAAGTGGGCTGTATGGTCCACAAAGCCATCCATAAGATAGGCCCAGGGTATCTGCAAAAAAAATGTACCTGTTACGTGCCCAGCAGATCGTTAAGATCTGCTGATCATGGTAATTTGACGGTCCCTAAATTTAGGAAAACTAAATGTGGAGGGAGGACTCTGGATGTACGAGGATCATTATTCTGGAACTCTCTACCTTTACATTTAAGACGGGAGAAGGATTTGTTAAAGTTCAGGAAGTTTTTAAAAACGTTTTTATTTTCTCAGGCGTATGGTCTTAATTAGGGTTAGATATTAGCAGTTTTATCAGTTTTAGCTGTTGATGTTATCATGTGATTTTTAAGTGATTATTATATTGTATGGTGTGTTTTTACATGTATCTGTGGTTCTATGAGCGCATCGAGGCCTTCGGGTAATGACTGCACTCCCAAAAAGCATTTTTTATAAATAAATAAATTAATAAATATGGCCAGATGGTCTAAGAAGCTTTACAGTAGCCTTCAGTACTTCAGCTGGTGGAGGAGGGCCTCTAAAAGATGTAACTGTTGGGCCAAGCAGTTCATAATTATTTTCTTGGTTGAGAAATACTTTGCTGAAACCTTCCTTCAACATTTTTCCATGATGCATTGGCCAGGGGAAGGTCTATAGTTAAAAAAAAAATACAAGGACACTTTGTAGGATCAGAAGTAGGGTGGAGATAGAGCATTGTCCCACACTGTGCCCAAGAGCCGAAGATAGAGAACTTTTGATGGACATGGCTTCCATAGATCTAAAATGTTTATAGATCTCCACTGATATCTCTTGTACTTGTAAACCTTCCTTGGAATTATTTCCATGATACATTGGCCAGGGGAACGTCTATAGTTAAAAAAAAATACAAGGACACTTTGTAGGATCAGAGTTAGGGTGGAGATAGAGCGTTGTCTCACACTGTGCCTAAGAGCCCAAGATAGAGGACTTTTGATGGACATGGTTTCCATAGATCTAAAGTGTTGGTAGATCTCCACTGATATCTCTTGTACTTGTAAACCTTCCTTTGAATTGTTTCCATTAACATGGGAACGTCTATAGTTAAAAAATAAAATACAAGGACACTTTGTAGGATCAGAGGTAGGGTAGAGATAGAGCACTACCCACACTGTGCCCAAGAGCCAAAGATAGAGGACTTTTGGTGGACATGGCTATATGGGAACTTTTATAGATCTAAAATGTTTTTCGAGCTCAACTGATATGATAACCCTAAACCCTAACCATAACCCTTAACCCTAAGCCTAACCCAAACCCTAACCCTAACCCTAAACCCTAACGCTAAACCCTAACCCTAAACCTTAACCCTAAACCAAACCCTAACCCTAACGCTAAACCCTAATCCTAACCCTAAACCCTAACGCTAAACCCTAACCCTAAACCTTAACCCTAAACCAAACCCTAACGCTAAACCCTAATCCTAAACCTGACTCTTTAACCCTAGCCCTAACCGCTTACATTAACTCTAAAAAATTGTGAAAGAAAGAAACAGATATTAAAATATGGAATACAATTGATAAACGCCATTATAATTTCCTTTTAGGAGGGTGAAATATGTTGTTTCCTGAGACCTTGGTCTAATGCCCCGCTCATAAATCATGTAACCCTTATTATATCAAATACATTTATATAATTGTTTTATTTCCGATCAGATCGTTGTCACTCTCAGGGATTTCACAGATTTACCTATCCTGATGGGTATACAAGCAATTCCCTTCTACCCTTAATGGCCCACCCAAGTTAACAAGCCCACCTCTCTGTGTATGAAGACAGCACATCTTAGCCAAGTCCCCTTTAGCCAAGTACAGCGACTCCTGTGTGTCAGATAAGGTAATACAGGCCATTAAAAAAATGGTGAGAAGCATAAGAGCAAAACAATAATTCATTATGTTATAGAGAAATAAGTCTCACGGTGAACTTAAACTTCTTTATATAAATACTAAATATCTAAAATTCTTAAAGTGTGATGCCATCGCTTTAAACGCCGACACAAAAAACCCTGACACATGATCTGTCACAAGAGGAGCAAATGACTACCCCTGTGGCCTTTCTGCTTTGTTTATAGGTTAATCTCTCCTGCTAAATCCTGCAGGAATGAAACGCTGCAGTATGGCTCAAAAACCCCTCTATTTTAATCAGAGAAGGCGAAAAATTCCTCAGACACAGAGACAAGTGACAGATGATTCCAACGTTAAAGAGCAATAGAAGAGACAGTCTTTATCTGCGTGGTCAGGGCTCAAATACACCAAAAACCAAATTCCAAGCCCTGTCCAGCTCAAAGCGGGGTCTTGTTCTCTCATCTGATGGGATAAAAGGAATTTGGAAGTTCGATACTGTCCCATGAGAGGTTATAGAAACCCACCGAGGCACTCTACAAAAAACTCTATGTCACTCGCTGTTTAGGCCCATCTGTGCTACGGCCTCTAGCTTTTATTTGTCCGAATCAACTTTAATTTCCTTCAATAACTAAAGGACCACTCAGGTCTAAAGAAAGATATACATTGTTGTATAGAATTTTTTTTTTTTAATATGTAAATAGAATTTTCTGCACATTGTTTGCTTTGTCTTTCGGTTCTCACTGACTCTTTATTTTTATTTTGTTAATCTGTAGACATGTGCATTCATTTTCATCCGAATGCATTTTCGTCTGAATTTCAGGGATTTTCGTGTTTGTTTTAATAAACGATAACGAATGTGCAGTAAGTCCGAAATCCGAAAGATCCGACATAACAAATGCTTTATTTTCGTTTCGTTACAACAACAGTTCAATATAGATAGAAGATTTGACATGACGGTGACAATAGTCATCTGTGTCTATTGAACCTGTGGTTGAATGTGCCTAACCTAACTATATTATTCCAAGATTATTCGACATAGAGAGGAAAGATTCAACATTATAGAGACATGAAGATTCAACATTATAGAAAGAAAAGATTCGACATAGAGAGAAAAGATTCGACATTATAGAAACATGAAGATTTGACATAGAAAGAAAAGACTTGACATAGAGAGAGAAAATATTTGATATAGAGAGAAAAGATTTCGGGACCTGGTACTGGCTGGCTGTGGCCCCCCTGGAACCCAAACTTGGTACACATATACCCCCAGCTTTTCCTCTACAAGTGTGCAAAGTTTGTTGTCCAGGGGAACTACGGCCGGGGAGCACCGATTTTTCAAATCCGGGCACCCCTTCCTTAGACTCCCATGTTAAACGTAGGTCTAGTCATGGACACAGTGAGGCATGGGCACAGTGAGGCATGGACACAGTGAGGCATGGGCAAAGTGAGGCATGGACACAGTGATGCATGGACACAGTGAGGCATGGGCACAGTGAGGCATGGGTACAGTGAGGCATGGGCACAGTGAGGCATGGGGACAGTGAGGCAAAGTGAGGCACAGTGAGGCATGGGCACAGTGAGGCGAAGTGAGGCACAGTGAGGCATGGGCACAGTGAGGCATGGGGACAGTGAAGCAAAGTGAGGCACAGTGAGGCATGGGCACAGTGAGGCAAAGTGAGGCACGGTGAGGCACAGTGAGGCATGGGCACAGTGAGGCATGGGTACAGTGAGGCATGGGTACAGTGAGACATGGACACAGTGAGGCAAAGTGAGGCACAGTGAGGCATGCAGAGGGACACTCCAGGCATATACTCGAGTCAATACTTTTTTCCATTTTTTTGTGGTAAAATTAGGTGCCTCGGCTTATATTCGGGTCGGCTTATACTTGAGTATATACTGTAACCCCTTTAAATGTTAAATCTGTACCATTATAAAATTGCCAAAAAAAAAAAAAAAAAAGATCTTTTTTTTTCCTCTAAAAGGGAGACCTGTTGTCATCCTTAATAATTTTTGATGTGATTCAGAACATTGACGATATACAAGTAATGGGGGCTTTTGAAAGGCCGGGGGTGGCTCAATGCCTAACCAGCATTTTTAGCTGTCGAGTCTCCTATAATATATCTAAAATAAATCTTTAATAACTCCGTCTCTTTCTGGCCATAGTTCCAGAAAATACACGGTAATCCCCGGCCCTAATTTAATGTTATCAATATAAATCCCCTTCTTCTTTCTTGGGTCCTCGCTGGTTGGTCTTTATAATGTATTGTGGTTGAGCGTTCAATTAAACTCGGCAATGACAGAAAAGAGGCCTGAGAGCAAGGGGTGGGGGGGGGTGGGGGAGGATGAGAATAAATAGTAACAGAAGAAGAGCTCTGAGAAAGAAAACAAGAATGTGCCTAATTTGTAGCTGTGTCTCTTACATCAAAATCAGTGTTTCTTCTACGGGGATAAAGTGCCTTTGACCTTCGCATTAAGAGGAGTGCTTCCATGTGAGCTTGGCGGGCCTGGGTTTTGTGCAGATGTAGGTCTGATTGCGCGGTAATGATGAAGACTCGTTTTTTTTTGACTGGGGGCGGAAATTGCTAGTTCCTAACCGTGTTGTCACTTAAAGGAGATGATTGGCTGACGTGGCTACCGACGCTCTGAGGGCATGACTCTTGGTTGTTTCCATGCCCTACCTGGTATACATTTTCCGAGTGCTCAGTAATAAAGGCTGGATGTGATTGAAATATTATTGCATGACTTCGATGCTTCTGCATGACTCTCAGTTTTTAAAGTGGAGTTCCACCCTCTTTTTATTTTTTTATATAATCCCATGAAAAAAAAATGTTTTTTTGAAAAAAATAAAAAAATTATACTCACCAGAAAGGGCTGTTGCTATGTGAAAGTAGCTGTTCTGCCTCTTCCTCCACCGTGGTCTTCTTCTTCGTTCTCCGTCGTAGTGTCTTGTGGGGATAGGGTTGAGGGGTGTCATTGTGGAGGAGGCATTGGGGGGGAGGCGGGTTGCACCTTCGCCTGTGTGGACAGGGATCTTTTCACAGGGCCTGCCCTGTCCCAGCACAAAATTATAAAGGTCACTATTAGGTCCCAATTGTAGATACTTTAAAGGGTTCTCAGACGGTGCTGAACTAAAAGCAGGGGAGGGCTGGCAAGGGGGGCAGGGTGGAAATCTTCCCCCGGTCTGGTGACACTATGCACAGCCACAGGCCGCCACTACCAAATGCTGTTTTTGCAGAGCAGGAATATGCCTGCTGGAGCTCTGTTAACACAGGTCACGATCGCTGCTCACCTCCCACTGTGCAGCCGTGCCTGTGTCAACTCCGAGGTAGATGGCTGCAGAGCTGAGCTATGTCTCGTCTCACACATAGCTCAGCCTCAGATCACACCAGCGCTGACATCCCCTTCTCTCTCTGCACAGACACAAGAAGAGATAGAGCTCATCTGCTCCTCCTCCTTCTAAATCTGCCCTGCCCACACTCCCCAGGCATGTGTGGGCACTGGACAGGAAGTTTTAACCCAAAAAAGCATCAGACAGCCTCCCTGTGCCTCCATCCTGGTAAGCTCACCCCCTCTAGTCTCTCCTGCCTCCTGGTGTATAAAAAGGGGTGCTCTGTGGACTTTGTTAAAGGGGAGGGGGGCAAAGCTTTTGGCTTTGCACAATAGTCCACAGCATGCACCCTTAAATCAAGTTTTCCAGAACACCCCTTACATCAGATCTGATGTATATGGGGTCTGTGCGGACTCTGATGTATATGGGGTCTGTGCGGACTCTGATGTAAGGGGAGCCTCTGTGCGTACTCTGATGTAAGGGGGGCCTCTGTGCGGACTCTTGTGATCATGAAAAATCTTAGACTGTTTTGCTCGATCCATCACTTTTTCACACTCTATGGGCCACTTGACTGGACTTGCCCCCCAGGCCAAAGGCTGCCAGCCCTCCCCTGACTAGAAGAGTGCATGACTCTATGTTGTTGCCATGCCCTACTTAGTAGACATTTTCAAAGTGCTCAGTAAAAAAGGCTGGATGTGATATAAATCCTTTAGCATGATTCTCAGCTTTTAATAATTAAAAAAGTTTAAGAGTTTAAGCCCATGAGCCAAGCCAAGCCAAGACACGTGTGCCTTGCAGCACTGGGATCCTCGGTTTGAGCCACAGGACGCTTTCTACATGGAGTTTGCATATTCTGTGCTTGTGTGGTTTCCTCCCACGCTCCAAAGAAACAGAGACAAATTGTCCCTAGTTGTTCTTGATGTTCTACTGAGCATGCCCAAGATGGTTGCCTCAACATCTGCCCTACCAGAGCTAAAGCACTTTGATGCCCTAGGCCACTAGCTGGGTATTTGAATTTGAAAAATTCTGTCTTCTGTTCCCTTTCTCCTACCAGGCGCATAGTAGAGGTTTTTGGTTTGTACTCAGAGTCTCAGGTAATCGTGTTAGGGAGAGGTCTGAGGGGAAAACAGGGACAGTGATCTGAGGTGTGCCGGGGTCACGTGGTCAGTGTGCCTAAAAATGGGCATACCCAAATAGAAGTAAAAGAGAAGAAATAGCAAGAAAAAAGGGGACGGGTGGGTGGGACACGAGAGAACTGTCGCCCAGAAAGGAGGCTAGAGGGCGGGTTTAAATACCTCCCGACTCCTCCTACAAATTCAGGCTGACCTGCAGTCAGCCTTCCACTTGACTTACCTGCCAGCTGCCCTTTGCCGGTAAGCTGCCCTTTGGTGAAAATTCAGAGCAGCTCTGTTGCCCCTCGACCCCCCCACCCTTCATTGCATGTCCCTTTTCAGGGGCAGTTTGGTTGGGATTTTGGGTGCAGCATTGT
This sequence comes from Rana kukunoris, assembly GCA_029574335.1. Lineage (NCBI taxonomy): Eukaryota > Metazoa > Chordata > Amphibia > Anura > Ranidae > Rana > Rana kukunoris. The sequence goes on along the minus strand of CM056058.1, from coordinate 153,476,809 downwards.
TTTCTTTGACCTCACAAGTGGAGTGTGTGCTGTGTAGGGGTAAAGTTGAGATGTTGTAATGTTGGTGGGAGTGTTGGGTGGGCAGTAGGTTACCCCTTCGCCTGTGTGGACAGGGATCCTTGCATTGTCCCCGCACAATATTAAAGGTCACTCTTGGGTCCCAATCCTACATACTTTGCAGGGTTCTCAAACGGGTGCTGTGACAGACTCATCTGGGACAGAGGCTTTTGGAGGGGACTGAATGCTAGCCTCTTACCTTGTGATCATGGGCCCTAGCATTTGGGGGAACGGTGCTCTTTGTAAGCTGAATGCCATTAGAGTGACGGATTCATACTGTTGGTACATACAGTGTAAGGAGATGCTAATGCCATCCCCTCCAGCCATCTGTCTGTTTTCTGTGCTAATTGACCATGCTAGTGTGTGAAGATGTCCTGTGTTTACACTTATGATAATGTGTTTTGTATAGCAGGTGAGCGAAGAGACGGGACGTCTACCCTGAAAGGTCATATCTATGAGTCGCCTAGTCTGGGTAAATGATTAGTTAATTAGCTCATGTTAATTTATGTTCTGGTTACCTCCAATTTAAACTGTATATAAGGTTGTATTCTTGGTTCTATTAAACACTCCATGTTCAGCAGACAAACAAGTCTCGTCTCGTCGTGTGCTTGTGAGCAGCTGGAATATCTGATATCTATATCCAGACTGATAGGAAGCGGTATATGACGGAAGCACTCAAGCAGAGTGTGGGACATTCCGTTACAAGTGCTAAACCAAAAGAGTTAGAAAAGGTCTACTTTTGCTGCTTGGACCACCAACAGGTTTATTTCAGACCTCTTTTAACTCACCTAAATTTCAAGTTTGGTAAGTCGCTATCAAGGCAGATTTCAAGCAAAGTTCAGTTTTCTGGCCTGGACATTTGTAAAGCTAATTAGTGTCTTTTATTTATTGGCTTCAGGGCGTTCCCCTTTAAACGAGCCGTCATTGTGTAGGATCATTGCCATTGTCGTCTCGGCTGGCATCCAAGCAGGAGTATGAAACGGTTAACCATATCACCACGGCTAATCTATCTTTCACACTGGTTCCAGCTTTTGTTCTCAGTGCGTCTGTTCCAAACCATTGTCACTATGAGCTGCCCTCTTTACCTTCCTGCTACAGGGCCAAGGAAATGCAGAAGTTCCATTGTAGTGAAAGCCGACTAGTTTACCTTATCAGGAGAAAAAGTACACATGTATCGTTTGTTTCACACTGAAAAAAATAAAAAATAAAGGACGAGGGAAGTTACAGCTCTCCAGCTGATATACATTCCGGGATCCCAGCATGCTCCACCAGCTGCCAATCATAGAGCATGCTGGGACTTGTAGTTCAGCATCGTTTTTTATAAGTCACCCAACCCACAAATCACCAGAATTACAGAACACTGTTATGGCTTAAAGCTGAAAACCAGGAAGATATTTAAAGGGGTCGTAAAGATTTGTTTTTTTATTTTCTAAACAGGTTCCTTTAAGCTAGTGCCTTGTCGGTTCACTTACATTTTCCTTCCATTTCCCTTCTAAATGTTTTTTTTCTTCGTCTGAATTTCTCATTTCCTGTTCCTCCTCAGTAAGCTTGCCCCTATCACCCGAGCTGTTCTGGCTGGGGGTTAGTCAGTGTGCTTGCCCCCTCCCTTGGGACTACATACCTGCGGGAAGTTGGCCACTTTTCTAGATATTTAATGTGTAAGAGGATCTAAGGACCCTAAATACCCCCAAAAAGCACCACTTAACTAGATATTTACACATTACCACCTGAAAAAAACATATGACCCTAAATACCAAAAAAGAGCACTTTACTGGGTATTTACACGTTACCACCTTTGAGAATCATGGGACCCTAAACACCCTCTAAGAAAATTATGGGTTCCTAAATACCCCAAAGGACTTGATATTTACACAATACTGTCTGAAGGGCACCGTAGGACCCTAAAAACGACCAAAAGGCCACTTAACTAGATATTTACTGTGGAAGAGAATCAAGGGACCCTAAATACCTTCAAAAAGGACCTTTACTAGAGATTTGCACAATACTGTTTAAAGGTAGATATAGGACCCTAAAAAAAACACCAAAAAGGGCTACTTTACTAGATATTTAATGTGTAGGAGTATCTAAGGACCCTAAATACCCCCCAAAAGGACCACTTTACTAGATATTTGCACATTACTATGCAAAAAACATGAGACCGTAAATACCCCCAAAAAATAACACTTTACTGGGTATTTACCCTTAACCACCTTAGAGAATCATGGGACCCTAAACATCCCCTAAAAGGACTTTACTAGATATTTACACATAACTGTCTAAGAAAATGATGGGTCCCTAAATACCCCAAAGGACCTGATATTTACACAATACTGTCTGAAGGGCATCGTAGGACCCTAAAAACCACCAAAAGGCCACTTAACCAGATATTTACTGTGGAAGAGAATCAAGGGACCCTAAATACCTTCAAAAAGGACCACTTTACTAGATATTTACTGTGAAAGAGAATCAAGGGACCCTAAATACCTTAAAAAAGGACCACTTTACTAGATATTTACACAATACTGTTTAAAGGCAAATATAGGACCCTAAAAAAACTCCTTAAAGAGCAACTTTACTAGATATTTAATGTGCAAGAGAATCGAAGAACCCTAAATACCTCCCAAAAGGACCACTTTACTAGATATTTACACATTACTATGCAAAAAAAGCATGAGACCGTAAATACCCCCCCAAAAAGAACACTTTACTGGGTATTTACACCTAAGAGAATCTTGGGACCCTAAACACCCCCTAAAGCAGGGGTCTCAAACTGGTGGCCCTCCAGCTTTTGCGAAACTACAAGTCACATAAGGCAATGCAAGGCTGACAGTTACAAGCATGATTCCAACAGGCAAAGGCATGATGGGACTAATCGCAACAGCTGGAGGGCTGCCAGTTTGAGAACTTTGCCCTAAAAGGACTTTACTAGAGATTTACACATAACTATCTAAGAACATTATGGGTCCCCAAATACCAAAAAAAGGACTTGATATTTACACAATATTGTCTGAAGGGCATCATAGGACCCCAAAAAACACCCCCAAGAAGGAACACTTTACTGGGCATTTACACGTTACCACCTAAGAGAATCATGGGGCACTAAACACCCCCTAAAAGGACTTTACTAGATATTTACACATAACCGTCTAAGAAAACGAGGGGTTCCTAGATACCCCAAAAGACGTGATATTTACACAATACTGTGTGAAGGGCATCATAGGACCCTAAAAAACACCAAAAGGCCACTTAAATAGATATTTACTGTGGAAGAAAATCAAGGGACCCTTAAATACCTCCAAAAAGGACCACTTTACTAGATATTTACACAATACTGTCTGAAGGCATTAGAAAACCAACAAAGGGCCACTTTGCTGGATATTCAATAAGTAAGAGAATCAACGGACCCTAAATACCCCCAAAAAGGACCATTTTACAAGATATTTACACGTAACCATCTGAGAGAACCATGGGACCCTAAACACCCCCAAAACAGAACACTTTACTGAGTATTTACATGTTACCACCTAAGAGGATCATGGGACACTAAACACCCCCTAAAAGGACTTTACTAGATATTTACACATAACCGTCTAAGAAAATGATGGGTCCCTAAATACCCCAAAAGAGGTGATACTGTCTGAAGGGCATCATAGGACCCTAAAAAAACAAGGGCCGCTTTACTAGACATTTAATGTGTAAGAAAAAGGACTTGATATATGCACAATACTGTCTGAAGGGCACCATAGGACCCTAAAAAAATACCAAAAGACCACTTTACAAGATATTTTACACATCTAAGATGTCAATGGACTCTAAATACCTCCAAAAAAGAACCACTTTACAAGACATTAACATATAACTCTCTAGGAGAATTATGGGACCCGCTAAAGGGACCACGTTGCTAAGCATTTTCACAATACTGTCTCATAGCATCAAAGGATCCTAAACCCAGGGCCGATACTAGGCAGGGTGCACGGGGTGCTCCGCACCCAGGCGCCACAGAGGTGGGAGCGTCGAAGCTCGAAAGTGCTCCCCTCCCTCTTCCTTGTCTGTGTCCAGAGGCAGAGCGCATGTAGCAGGTGGTGCAGTTCCCCACCCCGATTGCTCTCTCCGCTGGCAACTGACAAGACCGCATACCTCCCGCTGTCCACGAAATCCAGGCTGGGTACCACAGCGGAGCCTAGTACTGGAACACGTTCCGGCACTAGGCTCCACTAATTAATTCTATCCGTTGTGCATGGAGCAGTCTCCTGTCTGCCCCGCCCCTCTGCCTGTGTTGGCTCTTTTCCCATAGGCGGTGTGATGAGAGGCTTCTGGGTTGGCCGGAGCTGCTGGGAATCATCCCATGCACTCTCAGAAATGCTCTCTGTATGCCACCTCCCAAGTAACCAAAGATACCACGTATGCCCCACCTTCTGCTCCCAGCGTGCCCGAGCTACATGGATCTATTGGACAAGTACTGATCTATGGGGACACCTGGGGGGCACTGATGAGGGACACCTGCTGGAGGGGCTCTGATGGGGGACACCTGCTGGGGGGGACTCTGATGGGGGACACCTGCTGTGGGGGGCTCTGATGGGGGACACCTGCTGGGGAGGACTCTGATGGGGGACATCTACTGGGGGGCTCTGATGAGGGACACCTGCTGGGGGGGGCTCTGATGGGGGACACCTGCTGGGGGGGACTCTGATGGGGGACACCTGCTGGGGTGGCTCTGATGGGGGACACCTGCTGAGGTGGACTCTGATGGGGGGCTCTCATGGGGGACACCCCTGGGGGGGGCTCTGATGGGGGACACCTGCTGGGGGGGCTCTGATGGGGGACACCTGCTGGGGGGGACTCTGATGGGGGACACCTGCTGGGGGGCTCTGATGAGGGACACCTGCTGGGGGGGACTCTGATGGGGGAAACTAATGAAGACTTCTTAGGGGAGCATCTCTGTGTTTGAGTCGTAGCCATAGAAACATTTCTAAAAGGGAAGAGTTAGTAAGGCGACCATGTGGGGGCACCAGAAATATTTCTGCACCCAGGCGTCTGTGACCCTAGGATGGGCCCTGCCTAAATCCCCCTCCCAAAAGGACCACATTTCTACATCTACACATTAGGTGATATATTCACTGCTTGGCAATGATAGAAGGTATTTTAAGAGTGAAAACAATTTCTACATAAAGTTTTTATGATGCGGCAATCATTTTAGTATATTTGCTTTTGAAGCCCCAAAAATACCAACAGTGGTCAGCTAAATCTAGAACATTGAGATTGTACGATACCACTTTTTTTTGTGCTAAATCCAGAAGCATTTTTTTTCCGGGACAAACCTTCTAAACTGACGACGGTCCCAAAGACTGGATTAGAAATCCTGGCCTCTTGACCCGACACAACACTTTATTTACCAGACCTCACAGCGTCATGCGACCAAACTTTTATTTCCTCACGGGGCTGGATAATAAATTGTGGCTTGGAGGGTGCTAATAGCACTCACAAATATTCTTATTAATGCTTCCTGGTTGTTTAAAACCTGGGCCGAGTCCAGCGAGAATGTATTACAAGCTTTCCCGCTGAAAAATATGGCTTCCTCTAGGCTCCGTTCCAGTTCTAAACTGGCAGCTAATGCTTTCACACATTTACAAATCCCTATCTCCTCCCAACGAGCAAAGCCGGAGAGAAGGAAGATGTTGATTAAGGACAGCAGATGTCGGAGTATTTAGAAGGGAGCTGAAAAGCCAAGCTTGTATCTTTTGATGACTGCATTTAGAACACATGGGCCCCGAGAAGACGCTGCAAAGCTTGGATTAGACGCTGCAATGCTTTCACACATGCTTAGGGCAGAACCCTCAACTTTTTGACTTGGGAAAGACGGACCTTTTTTAGCCGGAGCAGTTTTGGGTCAAGAGATACCGCGTCTACAACCCCGGACATAACGTCAAATGGTCAACATGAGCAAGAAAAGAACACTGCAAAAAAAAACAAAAAAACTGGACTACTCAGCAAATATGCGATTTTGACAATTCAATTATTTTCGAAAAGTTGTCTGAATTTTAAGATAATCCATCTTTGCAAAAGATCAGCAGGGAAGGGATTTTTTTTTACCTATGTTCAATCACATACATTTTCTTTTTACCTCTCTTACCAAAATGTTTAGTCCTTTGTTTTTCCCAGACAAAGGGAGTTGCAAAACAGGCATCATTTGCTGTGCTGTCTCTTTAGCTAACCCGAAGTGCTCTGAGATTTCTTTGTCATTTATTATATGTTTAATAAAATAGAAAATACTCCTTACCTGCTCCCGGGATTAGTGTTTGAATACTATCTGCCGACCTTTTTTTTTGCTGATAGAAATTAACAAGTCATTAGAGCAGAGACTCATCTCTTACCAAATGGTTTAGTCCTTTGTTTTGCTCAGACAAAGGGAGCTGCAAAGCAGGCATCATTTGCTGTGCTGTCTCTTTAGCTAACCTGAAGTGCTCTGAGATTTCTTTGTCAAGTATTATATGTTTGATAAAATAGCAAATACCCCTTACCTTTACCCAGAACTATTGTGTGAGTACTATCCGCCATGCTATTTTTGTTTGATTATAGAAAATAATGAGTCATTAGAGCAGAGACTCATCCCTTACCAAATGGTTTAGTCCTTGGTTTTGCCCAAAGGGAGCTGCAAAGCTAACCTAGAGTGCTTTGAGATTTCTTTGTCATTTATTACCCAGGGCTAGTGTTTGAGTACTATCTGCGAGTCAATCTTTGTTTTATAATATAGGAATTGATGAGTCATTACAGCAGAGACTCGTCCCTTACCAAATGGTTTAGTCCTGTGTTTTGCCCAGACAAAGGGAGCTGCAAAGCAGGCATTGTTTGCTGTGCTGTCTCTTTAGCCAACCTTTTATTTTGCTGGTAGAAATTAATGAGTCATTAGAGAAGAGACTCATCTCTTACCAAATTGTTTAGTCCTTGGTTTTGCCCAAAGGGAGCTGCAAAACAGGCATCATTTGCTGTGCTGTCTCTTTAGCTAACCTGAAGTGCTCTGAGATTTCTTTGTAATTTATTATATGTTTGATAAAATAGAAAATACTCCTTACCTGCTCCTGGGATTAGTGTTTGAATACTATCTGCCAACCTTTTTTTTTTGCTGATAGAAATTAACAAGTCATTAGAGCAGAGACTCATCTCTTACCAAATGGTTTAGTCCTATGTTTTGCCCAGACAAATGGAGCTGCAAATCAGGCATCATTTGCTGTGCTGTCTCTTTAGCTAACCTGAAGTGCTCTGCGATTTCGTTGTCATTTATTATATGTTTGATAAAATAGCAAATACCCCTTAAATTTACCCAGGACTATTGTGTGGGTACTATCTGCCATGCAATTTTGGTTTGATGATAGAAATTAACGAGTCATTAGAGCAGGGACTCATCCCTTACCAAATGGTTTAGTCCTTGGTTTTGCCCAAAGGGAGCTGCAAAGCTAACCTAGAGTGCTTTGAGATTTCTTTGTCATTTATTACCCAGGGCTAGTGTTTGAGTACTATCTGCGATGCAATCTTTGTTTTATAATATAGGAATTGATGAGTCATTACAGCAGAGACTCATCCCTTACCAAATGGTTTAGTCCTGTGTTTTGCCCAGACAAAGGGAGCTGCAAAGCAGGCATTGTTTGCTGTGCTGTCTCTTTAGCCAACCTTTTATTTTGCTGGTAGAAATTAATGAGTCATTAGAGAAGAGACTCATCTCTTACCAAATTGTTTAGTCCTTGGTTTTGCCCAAAGGGAGCTGCAAAACAGGCATCATTTGCTGTGCTGTCTCTTTAGCTAACCTGAAGTGCTCTGAGATTTCTTTGTCATTTATTATATGTTTGATAAAATAGAAAATACTCCTTACCTGCTCCTGGGATTAGTGTTTGAATACTATCTGCCGACCTTTTTTTTTTGCTGATAGAAATTAACAAGTCATTAGAGCAGAGACTCATCTCTTACCAAATGGTTTAGTCCTATGTTTTGCCCAGACAAATGGAGCTGCAAATCAGGCATCATTTGCTGTGCTGTCTCTTTAGCTAACCTGAAGTGCTCTGTGATTTCGTTGTCATTTATTATATGTTTGATAAAATAGCAAATACCCCTTAAATTTACCCAGGACTATTGTGTGGGTACTATCTGCCATGCAATTTTGGTTTGATGATAGAAATTAACGAGTCATTAGAGCAGAGACTCATCCCTTACCAAATGGTTTAGTCCTTGGTTTTGCCCAAAGGGAGCTGCAAAGCTAACCTAGAGTGCTCTGAGATTTCTTTGTCATTTATTACCCAGGGCTAGTGTTTGAGTACTATCAGCGATGCAATCTTTGTTTTATAATATAGGAATTGATGAGTCATTACAGCAGAGACTCGTCCCTTACCAAATGGTTTAGTCCTGTGATTTGCCCAGACAAAGGGAGCTGCAAAGCAGGCATTGTTTGCTGTGCTGTCTCTTTAGCCAACCTTTTATTTTGCTGGTAGAAATTAATGAGTCATTAAAGCAGAGACTCATCTCTTACCAAACGGTTTAGTCCTTTATTTTGCTCAGACCAAGGGAGCTGCAAAGCAGGCATCATTTGCTGTGCTGTCTCTTTAGCTAACCTGAAGTGCTCTGAGATTTCTTTGTCATTTATTATATGTTTGATAAAATAGAAAATACTCCTTACCTGCACCCGGGATTAGTGTTTGAATACTATCTGCCGACCTTTTTTTTTGCTGATAGAAATTAACAAGTCATTAGAGCAGAGACTCATCCCTTACCAAATGGTTTAGGCCTCGTTCACACATATCCGTTTTTATGCCATCCGTCAACGGACGACAATGCATTCCTATGGGCGAACGGATGACCATCAGTTATCATCCGTTAACCTCCGCATCCGATCGTATCCGGTTTTTTGAACGTACCAAGGCTACGTTCAAATCCGTGAAAACGTATATTACCGGACGTTAACGGACGATGTCCGTCAACATCCGATCCGTTTACATCCGTTTTGAAGAAATTCTTTTTTTTTTTTTGTAAATGAACTTCACCTATGACCCAGGCAGTAGTTGGACAATAGGAAGTGCATCACCAGGATATCATCCCCAAGGAGAAAGAAGAGAAACATGGCCAGAGATGTGCCCCATGAGGACCTTATCAACCTGGTCCATGAAAGGCCAGGCTTGTGGGACTCAACCTGCCGAGACCACAGTGATAGGGTTAAGACCCAGAACCTGTGGGAAGAAATATTTGAACTTCTGACACCAAATTGGTCCACCATGACTCCAAAACACCGTCATCAACGTGGTAAGTGTTGCCTAACTGCTGCATGCTCTTGTCAGTGTTTTTATGTAATCATGAGATTATGGACACATGTGAGCAATGTACTGTTGTGTCCTCCGCTGCAGCAGAGCAAAAGCATGTGGCACTCTGGGGATTATTCACTAAAGGCAAATCCCCTTTGCACATTTGCACTCATAACTCCCAAACACTATATATATTTTTTAGCAGACACCCTAGGGAATAAAATGCCGGTCATTGCAACTTTTTATCTCATACTGTATTAGAAAAATAAATTAAAAAAACAAATTTTTTTGGGGGATTTTTTTTTTTTTTTTATAATGTGAAAGATGAAGTTACGCCAACAAAATAGATAACTAACATGTCACGCGTAAATTGCGCACACTCATGGAATCGCGACAAATGTCAGTACTTAAAAATTTCCATAGGTGTTGCTTATTTTTTTTTTAACCACTTCCTTACTGGGCACTTTTAACCCTTCCTGACCAGGTGAAATTTCAGCTTCTGGCACTGCGTCGCTTTAACTGACAATTGCGCGGTCGTGCGACGTGGCTCCCAAACAAAATTGGCGTCCGTTTTTCCCACAAATAGAGCTTTCTTTTGGTGGTATTTGATCATCTCTGCGGTTTTTATTTTTTGCGCTATAAACAAAAAAAGAGCGACAATTTTGAAAAAAAGTCAATATTTTTTACTTGTTACTATAATAAATAGCCCATTTTTTAAAAAATAAAATAAAAAAAATTCTCTGTTTAGGCCGATACGTAGTATTCTACATATTTGTGGAAAAAAAAAAAAAAAAAAAATCGCAATAAGCGACTGGTTTGCACAAAAGTTATAGCGCATACAAAATAGGGGACAGAATTATTAGTAATTTTTATAATTTTTTTTTTACTAGTAATGGCGGCGATCTGCGATTTTTATTGGGACTGCGACGTTATGATGGACACATCGGACACTTTTGACACATTTTTGGCGCCATTCACATTTATACTGAGATCAGTGCTATAAAAATGCACCAATTACTATATAAATGTGACTGGCAGTGAAGGGGTTAACACTAGGGGGGCACGGAAGGGGTTAAATGTATTCTGGGTGTGTTCTAACTGTTTGGGGGGAGGGGGGTGACTGGGGGAGATGACCGATGCTGTGTCCCTATGTACAAGAGACACAGATTGGTCACCTCACTCCCTGACAGGACATGGATCTCTGTGTTTACACACAGAGATACATGTCCTGTCCCTGTAACCGCCGATTGCGAGTGCCTGGCGGACATCGCGGCCGCCGGGCACGCGCATCGGCATCTCAGGAATGCAGCGGCCACGCGCGCGCCGCCGGCGCCCTCTAGTGGCCATTAAAAGCACAGGGCGCATATATGCGCCCTGTCAGAGATTCAGGACAGCCCGACGGCCGCAAATATTCGTACGGCAGTCGCGAAGTGGATAAAGGAGGTCTAGTGCTAGAATTATGACGTCCTTGGGCGGGTAGTGGTTAATATGGGGAATATTCAAGGGCATGCTGACTCCTTCATAGACTATGGAGTCCTATCGTTTTTTATAAAAAATTCCTACTCACTTTAATTAAAATCTTATTTTTCAATGTGTCTTTACAGGTGTGCAAATTAATAAAAGGTGGCGTTCCTTAAGAGATCGTTATCGTAAAGATTATAAGGGGGAGGCAGAGTGTGCAAGCGGTTCCAGAGCTACCACCAAAAAAAAATCTATCTACTTTGAGATGTTATCCTTCCTAAGCAAAGTCATGGATGTTAGATCGTAAGTGACGTTTGGATGTTCCATCTATAAAGTGAAAAAAGTAGGTATCTATATAGTAAGGTAATGTTCCTCCTTTTTTATTGTAGTACATCATCAAACATCTCAGAGTGTGAGGAGAACAGTGATGAGACAGAGGAAGTGCAGGGAGGTGATCAAGCCACACAAGAAGGAGAAGGCCAGTCCCAGTCTGAGACAGCACGTCCAAGTGCACCTCCAAGCTTTTCCAAAAGAACCTTGAATGTAAGCATACTATTGATTAGTAATCTTTATGTTATGTACACGAAGGCATCATTGCATGTCTCAATCTTCATATTATTCTCTACAGGTTAGTCATTACAAGCCAACATCACGACCCTCGCGACGTGGCAAAAAGCCAGAAAACAATGAAATGGACAAAGCTATGAAGTCCTTCATGGAAGAGATGACCTCATTTAAAAGACAAGAGAATAAGGATCCATTCTGTGATCCCACCAACCCCAGTGCGTCCTTCCTGAGGACAATCTACCACACAATTCAAAAAATACCACCAGAGAGGCATATGGAAATACAGATGGGAATATTCAATTATGTGGGGGGATGTATTAAAGCTGTAGAGTCAGGAATGCCATTGCCCACTATTAATAATTTTGAACCCCCTCAGAGACAGTCCCGTCAATATTACTATGAGCACCCTTGCCTTCCACCCCAGCCATATCTACCGCCCTATCCACAGAATCCACAGACCCCTGCGCGTTCGTACACCTCAATGCACAATACACAGAGACCTCCCTATGCTTCCTCCCCTGCTCATTCCTCACAGGGAACATATCCTCCGAGTGCAAATATTAGCACAAATTCTAGCGATGTTTCTCAGGCAAATAGTCAAACCAGCTCTGGTTCTTCTTCCCAATATTCCACTTCATTTTCCCCATCCCCCTCCTCTTCCTATCATGATTTGTAACCATTTTTTTTTCGTTTTTTTTTGGTTAAAGACAGTGAGAGATATTGTGAGACAGTGAGAGATAGTGACATTGTTGTTGTGAAAGTTTGCATATGTTATGCTTTGGTAAAAATCTGCCAAAGTTTTTCAAGAGTAAATTAAAAAAAAAACTTTATTTTAAACGGTTATGCATAATAATAAAAAGTTTTTTGAACATATGTGTTTTTTATTTATTCAAAATATACCAAACCAGTTATTTTCATATGGTATTGGACATATTTGTAAAATTAATGAAATTTGCACTGCATTCTTCAAATACATTGATATTGCCATGGAACCTCTCCTGATGGAGATAGAAAGAAGTCAGCAAATTTTTCACGTATGCCAATGTAGGAACTGCTTGCACGTACGCTGCTACACTGTATGGAGGTCAGGTGAAACTCTTCCTCCTCCTCAACGTGGATACCCTCCTTATCCCTGATAATGTTATGCAGAATAATGCAGGCCTTTATCACTAACTCTGCATTCTCAAGACTGAGTTGCATGGGGGTTTGGAAAACACGCCATTTACTGGACAATATGCCAAATGAACATTCAATGAGGCGTCTTGCGCGGCTCAGGCGGTAATTGAAGATCCTCTTCTTGTCATCCAGATTATTTCTGGCATAAGGCCTAAGCAGGTAGTGAGAAAGCGCAAAGGCCTCATCGGCAACAAGCACAAAAGGCAGGTCGGGTCCTTCAGTTCCAGGCAGAGGCTCATCAGATGGTAAGTTAAATCGGCCTAGTCGCAGTCTTCTACCTATTACAGACTCACGAAACACTCTGGAATCAGAACTGCTGCCATATCCCCCAATGTCCACAGCAATAAATTTATAATTGCTGTCACAGATAGCCATAAGGACCAATGAAAAATATTTCTTATAGTTATGGAATCTGGACCCAGAACATGGGGGCTTTTGCATACGGATATGCTTTCCATCAAGAGCTCCGATACAATTTGGAAAGTTTGCTCGATTCCAAAATCCATTGGCTATTCTTCGCCACATGTTGCCATCTGGTAATGGCATCACTGCTGGACACAGCTCTTCCCATATGGCAAGGCATGTATCATGCACTATCTCTGATATTGTCGAAATACCCAATAAAAAGTAAAGATTTAAAGAGGCATAGGACTGGCCAGTTGCAAGAAACCTAGGGAAAAAAAAGATAATCTTTTTAGCTGTATTTAAGTACTGGCACATAAATCATTATACAATATTTATTATCTATACATACTGTATATAAGCACACTCAGTAGACCAGGGGTAGACAACCTCGGCACTCCAGCTGTTATGAAAATACATATCCCATCATGCCTTTGCCTCTAGGAGTCAGCCCTATAAGGTCAAGGTCTTGCAATGCTTAATGGGACTTGTAGTTTCACCACAGCTGGAGGGGGGAGGTTGCCAACCCCAGCAGCAGACCAAAAAAAAATGACATTTGCAATGTATGACTTCTTACCTCAAGGTCACCAAGAGACGTTCTTCTGCAGATACACACCTTCTCATGAAAGTATGTCTACGTTGCAGTCGTGGGTGCAGCTGGTTCAGTAAGTACTCAAATGTGTCTACGCTCATCCTGGTAAAGTTGAAAAACTTACTGGGATACTGTCGGAGATGAGCATAGTGCAGAGCCACATAACCATCAGAAGGCCGCTTCAGTAGCATGGGGTGGGTCCAGAATCGACGTCTCCTAGCCACAATCTTCTTTTTCTTGCTCTCCATTCTCCTCATATTCGCAAATACGACAAACAATGTCATAATGTCCCAAAAATTGTTGGAATCCATCGCACAATGCAGTACACAATAGGACAAAGGAAGGACACAGAAAGGACAAAGCAAGGACAAATCACTCACTGAAAACTGCAATGCAGCATGGGAAGAGCAGTAGGAGGAGCAGTAGTGTCATCAAAGCCACAGAAATGTCTGTGAACGGATGTAAACTGACGAAAAAACGGATGAAAACGGATACATTTGCGGATGTAAACGGATAAAAACGGATCGGAAAACGGATGACAACGGATGTAAACGGATCGATAGTCGGATGTAAACGGATATTAACGGAATGGATGACGGATGAAAACGGATGAAAAATCGGGTAAAAACGGATACGTTTTTTACGTGGCTAAACTGATGGTACCAGTGTGAATGAGGCCTTAGTCCTTTGTTTTGCCCAGACAAAGGGAGCTGCAAAGCAGGCATCATTTGCTGTGCTGTCTCTTTAGCTAACCTGAAGTGCTCTGAGATTTCTTTGTCATTCATTAAATGTTTGATAAAATAGAAAATTAGCTGCACCCAGGATTAGTGTTTGAATACTATCTGCCAACCTTTGTTTTTGCTAATAGAAATGAATGAGTCATTACAGCAGAGCAGGGGTCAAGTCCTGGGTAAAAAAAAGTGTGGGAACTCCCTCCCAAGATCCACTCCCCCACCAAAAAAAATAAAAATTGAATGCTCATATGCATAATTACTAAACCGCATGTTTTTTTTGTTTTTTTTTGCGATCCACTGTACCTTAGTAATCCTTTATGTTACTGGCCATTTCCTGTATATGGATTCATCAGGTAGTGTGGGGTATTCCGTCACTTCCTCTATTACATTGCGGCATCGAGGAAGTGACGGAATACCCACACACTACCCGATGAATCCATATACAGGAAGCGGCCAGTAACATAAAGGATTACTAGGGTTCGCCTGCCCCTGACAGTGACGCGAGCTGGGCATCGCCGCTTAGTGAAAGGATTGGCTCGGACGGCCTGGCTGCTCTCGGCTGCTCTAGTCCTGCAAAGGGAACTGCGTTCCTGCTGTGAAAAAAGTGCAGGGACTCCGTTCCCACGTGTTCCTGCAGGACTTGAGCCCTTTCGTTCCAACGTGTTCCCGCAGGACTTGAGCCCTGCAGCAGAGACTCATCTCTTACCAAAAGATTTAGTCCTTGGCTTTGCTCAGACAAAGGGAGCTGCAAAGCAGGCATCATTTGCTGTGCTGCCTCTTTAGCTAACCTAGAGTGCTCTGAGATTTCTTTATCATTTATTATATGTTTGATAAAATAGAAAATACTCCTTACCTGCATTTAGGTCTAGTGTTTGAGTACTATCTGTGATGCAATCTTTGTTTGCCGATAGGAATTGATGAGTGGTGGAAGTCTTCAACTCTAATGCCCCGTACACACGACCGAGCTTCTCGGCAGAATCCAGCGAGAAGCTCGCTGGGAGACATATTCTGCTGAGCAAATCGGTCGTGTGTACACTTTCGACGAGCGTCCTGTCGGGAAGCTCGTCGAGCCAAGATAGAGAGCATGTTCTCTATTTCCTCGTTGTTCAATGAGGAAATTTGGCTCGACGACCTTTTCGACCGCTCATCGGGAACCTCGACGGGCGGAACGATGAGTTTAGCCCGACGAGGTTCTCGGACGTGTGTACGCGGCCTGAGCTCTCAATACAAGGAGCCCATACTTCTCTGATTTTGCCATTAAAAGTGATCTCCTGCTCCTGAACCCAATGGCAAAAGGTAGAGTATGGCCGTGATGGTCACAGGAAATATGGGAGGCGCTCAGAACCTATACAAAGACCTTACCAATGGTGTTCCTAAGTATCTACTGGGCGATTCAGCGTTTCAACTTTCCCAGGAATCCATTTTTTTGGAACATTATTAGCTATTTGAAGGTATGTAACCGATCACTTTCCTTTAAGTCGGCAGATCTAACTGGCCCCATCAATATTCCCAGAAGGTGGTGAGATGATAGTAATTACGGATGAGCGTAGACAGCCGCAGTAGTGTTATGTGCTGTCATCTCACTTATAGGGACATCAAACACACGTATACTCTGCAAGATCTCAAGAGTTATTTCTGGAAATGTTGAATCTGGTAACAGCAATAAAAGAAAAATATCTCACCGGCCAAAATAAATGTCTCTTTGGAACCTGTTTAAAAAGCACTGGAATATTTGTGTAAGTTTGAAATTCCAAACCCAGTAGATGAACAAGTTAGTTGTTGATAGATACTGAAAAGGACGAGAGAATTGGGATTGGATTCTAGCGCTGTCCCGAAAGTAGACCTGTATTAATATAGAATGTTAATTACCAATGTTGATGGTGAACTTGGCCTTGAAGTATCCAAAATATTAGGCAACCCTCAACTGCGAGCACACCGAGCCGAATACCATTAATCTATGTGAAAAATATAAATATAGGTTTACACACAAAAACGCACACTTGGCAGTACAATAAGAACCCTTCTGCTGGTTTTATATGGCATAATTCCACAGAGACGTAAAAAAGGAGATGATATTGTTACATTGTTATAAAAAGATTTGTGGGTAAAGAAAACTGCATTCACTGTATATGCTGCTTTTATTCTTTTTCATCTGTAGTGCAGACCCGAAAGGGAGCACACAGGGCACACAGCATTTTTTGGCATTCTTCCACTTTCTCCAAAGAACTGATAAGGGTTTATTTTTGGGGTTTTATTGGGAAAAAATAACTTGGATAGGTATAGGGAGCATGGGATACCCTAATACAGGGGTGTCAAACTCAATGTCATCGCGGGCCGCAGTGAGGTTGCCCTCAAAGGGCCGGTTGTATCTGGGTGGCGCTACATACAGAGTGCAGAGTTCAGGATTACGTCAGGATTATGCTACATGCAGAGAGCAGGGTTGAGACATGTGCTACATACAGAGTGCAGGGGTTCAGGGGTGTTTTATATAGAGGGTGCAGGGGTTCAGGGGTGAGTTACGTACAGAGTACAGGGTTCAGGGGTGAGTTACGTACAGAGTGCAGAGGTTCAGTGGTGCACTACGTACAGGATGCAGAGGTTCAGGGGTGTTTTATGTACAGAGTACAGGGTTCAGGGCTTAGTTACGTACAGAGTGCAGGGGTTCAGGGGTGCACTACGTACAGAGTGCAGGGGTTTATGGGTGAGTTACGTACAGAGTGCAGGGGCTCAGGGGTGTTTTACCTACAGAATGCACGGATTCAGGGGTGAGTTATGTACAAAGTGCAGGGGTTCAGGGGTGCGCTACGTATAGAGTGCAGGATTTCAGGGGTGTGCTACGTACAGAGAGAACAGATTCAAGGGTGTGCTACGTACAGAGTGCAGGGTTTCAGGATTATGTCAGGATTATGCTACATACAGAGTTCAAGGATCAGCATTGCGCTACATACAGAGGGCAGGGTTCAGGGGTGCACTACGTACAGAGTGCAGAGGTTCAGGGTTGCACTGTAACTTTTTTTAACCCCTCCTCCTGGGTTCTGACCTCTGCACCCAGCACTTTGCCCTCATCCCCCCACCTCTAAACAAATCTTCCTACAGACCTCCACAACCCTCCTGCCTCCCCTTCCACCTTCCACAGCAAACCTCACATTTGTACTCTCTCCTACTTGATGGCATTTACAACAAAGCTTTCATGGCCACTAAGTCCTCAAAAAGCCCGCCCTCAAGATGCAGCCACTGGATGTAGATTAGAACACAGCCGCCGGAGCCCTCAGGTACCTCGGCCACTGACAGGCTTTGTCGGACCAACAGCGCATGCGCTCAGCTACACGCACAGGCGCACTGTTCAAACCTTTACAAGCGGTACGATCGTGCCGTTTCTAAAGGAGATCGTGCCGTGACTGTCTCCTCGCAGCTCCGGTCAATCACAGAGTTCGTACATTTCTGGTCGAATTCTCCACCCAAAAGCTATAGTAGAATTCTAATGTTGTATGACTAGTAATAATTATATTTATAAATTATTATTACTGGTCAACCAACATTAGAATTATTCTATAGCCTATGGGCGGAGCATTTGACCAGAAATGTCCGCTCGCGGCGAATGCTTTGTCGAATCTTCATGTTGAATCTTTTCTCTCTATGATGTCGAATCTTCATGTCTCTATAATGTTGAATCTTTTCTCTCTATGTCGAATCTTCATGTCTCTATAATTTCAAATTGTTTTTCTCTATAATGTTAAATCTTCATGTCTCTATAATGTTGAATCTTTTTCGCTCTACGTCGAATCTTCATGTCTCTATAATGAATGTCAAATCTTTTCTCTCTACGTCGAATCTTCATATCTCTATAATGTCAAATCTTTTCTCTTTATGTCGAATAATCTTGGACTAATAGAGTTAGGTTAGGCACCAAAGGCGAGCGCACAGGGTGTATGTCGGATGTGCCTGGGAACACCCTAATCACCCTGTGTGGTGCAGATTGCAGCAAAATATACTGCGTTAAATGTGCATAACACACTGAAATATACAACGTTAAATATGCCCTAATACACAGAAATATACTGCATTAAACATGCACTAATGCACAGAAATATACAGCATTATATGTGCAGTATTGCACAGAAATATACTGCATTAAACATGCACTAAGGCACAGGAATATACAGCATTAAATGGGTAGTAATGCACAGAAATATACTGCATTAAACATGCACTAATGCACAGAAATATACAGCATTATATGTGCAGTATTGCACAGAAATATACTGCATTAAACATGCACTAAGGCACAGTAATATACAGCATTAAATGGGTAGTAATGCACAGAAATATACTGCATTAAACGTACAGTAACGCACAGAAATATACAGCATTAAACGGGCAGTAATGCACAGAAATATGCTGCATTAAACGTGCAGTAACGCACAGAAATATACAGCATTAAAGCAGAGTTCCACCCTTAAAACCACTTTGTTTCATCCCATCCAGCATACTGGTGTCAGCGCCGGTATGCTGTTTTTTTTTTTCTTTTAATCCATGTACTTACTTTACAATAGATCATTTAATTTTGGGCGCACCGCGGTATGTCGCCGCTATAAGGCGTCACGCCTTCCGGAAACAACCGATTAGCGTTCGGCTCTTCTCGGCGCCTGCGCACAGACCCAGAAGCTGACTGCGCAGGCGCCCTCTATAGCCGTGTCACGCCCTCCGAAAAAAGCCGAACTAGGACCGGCTATTTACGGCGCCTGCGCAGTCAGCTCCTGGGTCTGTGCGCAGGCGCCGAGAAGAGCCGAACGCTAATCGGCTGTTTCCGGAAGGCGTGACGCCTTATAGCGGCGACATACCGCGGTGCGCCCAAAATTAAATGATCTATTATAAAGTAAGTACATGGATTAAAAAAAACAAAAAACAGCATACTGGCGCTGATGCCAGTATGCTGGATGGGATGAAACAAAGTGGTTTTAAGGGTGGAACTCTGCTTTAAACACGCAGTAACGCACAGAAATATACAGCATTAAACATGCAGTAACACACAGAAATATACAGCGTTAAACGTGCAGTAACACACAGAAATATACAGCGTTAAACGTGCAGTAACACACAGAAATATACAGCGTTAAACGTGCAGTAACACACAGAAGTTGACCCCTGATATTTCACCAAAACTCCCTAATGGGGCACCTAAAATAAAAAAATATAATAAAAACTACTGACACTGTCCACTGCCTGACTGACACCAATCTCTGCCATACTGACACTGTCCACCGCTCTACTGACGCCATCAGTATACTGAATATACACATGCACACACATGCAAATATGTTTGCCCTTTGGGGACTATGGCCCTCCAGTTGTTCAGGAACTACATTTCCCATCATGCCCTAGTCATGTCTGTGAATGTCAGAGTTTCGCAATGCCTCATGGGATTTGTAGTTCCGCCACAGCTGGAGGGCCGTAGTTTGAGGATGCCTGCCCTAATGCCATAGGCTGCACACACCTACTGTATGTTAGGCACATTCAACCGCAGGTTCGATAGACACAGATTACTATAGTCACCTCTATGTCGAATCTCCTATCTATACCGAACTGTTGTCACGACTAAATGAAAATAAATCATTTTTTATGTCGGATCTTTCGGATTTCGGATTCCGTGCGTTTGTTATCGTTTGTTAAAACGAATGTGAAAAAATCCTGGAAATTCGGCCGAAAACGAATGCACATGTCTAGACTGTATTGATTTTTTCAAGAAGTACCCAGCATGATGTAAAAAATACTACTCGAGCAAGGCCACCATAGCACCACAACCTCCAAAGAATGTAGAGGAATGCCTGTGGCCAAGCAATGATTTCTTACAAGCTGAAGAAAAACTTTATGGTCCGACGTTTCCTGCAATAGCAGCCTACAAACATCTCCATGCAGGCAAAACATCTCTACCTTTCTTTTTGGGCCGCTTGTTTGAGGTACAAAAATAGCTCTACATGTCAGCATGTCTGCGAAGGAACAACGAGAGGGTTGCCTTCTCTAAAACAAGCCGTGACATCTTGTACTGTAACAGTGGAACGATTGTTGCGAAGGGTAATCTGGTTTTCATTAAAGGGAAGTGATGGGTCCAATTTCTCAGCAGGACGGCTTGCTAGCATCCCCTTGCTTGTGCTATGTGTTGGCAGTTAAGTGATGTGGCAGCGAGGTTCTTACAATCCTTAACTTTACATGCATTTGCTTGGTTAACCCCTTAACCCCTCGAAATTTGCAGAAACAAAGTTAATTCAAGCGTCGGCGCGCTTGTGGCCTCGCATGGAAGGGGTTCAAAAAATGGCTAATAGCCTTCGGGGACTTGCGCGTAGCAAGTAAAAAGAGACCACAGACAGTGTTTATTTTATTCAATATACAAATTTTTTTTATTTAATGGATGTTGGTGGAAGCGCCCCCGACTAAAACAACTCTACATCAAGTCATCTGACTGGGCTCAAAATCATTCATCACCCCATAAGTTTGAGCAGGGCCGGTGCTACAACTGGGCAAACTAGGAATAGAATATATTTGGGCAGTGCAAAGGGGCCGAGTCAGGGGTGGAACCAAGGAGGTTGCAAAATTAGGTTTAAGTTTAGGTTTTTCAGCACATTTTTTGTGCTGAAAATGCCCCCCTCGGCTTATACTCGAGTCACCTTTTTGTGCCTAATCTCTCGGACTTTGGGGACTTGGCACACATGTAGCCCCACTATTCCTCTATAACTGTGCAAAGTTTGTTGTCCGGGGGACCTACGGGCACCCCTTCCATAGACTCCCATGTTAATTTCTCTGGTAAATTTGAGGACCCGGTACCAGACGGTCATAGGTCCCCTGGACCCCAAACTTGGCACACATGTAGCGCTACTCTTCCTCTACAAGTGTAAAAAGTTTGTTGTCTGGAGCACCTACGGCCGGCTCTGATTTTTTTTAAAAATGCCACCCCTTCCATAGACTCCCATGTTAAACGTCAGTCTAGGCAAGGACACAGTGAGGCATGGACACAGTGAGACATGGGCACAGTGAGGCATGGGCACAGTGAGGCATGGACACAGTGAGGCATGGGCACAGTGAGACATGGACACAGTGAGGCATGGGCACAGTGAGGCATGGGCACAGTGAGGCATGGACACAGTGAGGCATGGGCACAGTGAGGCATGGACACAGTGAGACATGGACACAGTGAGGCATGGGCACAGTGAGGCATGGGCACAGTGAGGCATGGGCACACTGAGGCATGGGCACAGTAAGGCATGGCCACAGTGAGGCATGGACACAGTGAGGCATAGATACAGTAAAGGCATGGGCACAGAGAGGCGTGGACACAGTGAGGCATGGGCACACTGAGGCATGGGCACACTGAGACATGGGCACACTGAGGCATGGGCACAGTAAGGCATGGCCACAGTGAGGCATGGACACAGTGAGGCATGGGCACACTGAGGCATGGACACAGTGAGGCATGGACATTTGTGGTAAAAAAACTGTGGTAAAATTAGGTGCCTTGGCTTATATTCGGGTTGGCTTATACTCGAGTATATACGGTACATCTTAGGCAGACCTCCCAATACTTTTGACAATATAGTGTATGTTTAAAGGCCCTTGTGATGACCATGTTCAGAAGAGCAGGTCAAGGTCACAAGGTTGCTCCCGGGGTAGGTACAAAATGAAATATTACCCTGTAAAGTATCTGATGTAGTGAAGCATTAAATAAATGAATCAATTTCTTCTTAAAACAAGACATTTTGTAAGAAATTCCAAGTAGACCACCCATCTGAAGAAGTGACAAGGTTCTATCATTGTATCCCGGCCAATGTCCGTCTACACAATCTTCTCTTGTTTGGCAATTTCCATGTACTGTACATTCGTACTTTTTCTTTTTTTTCTTCTTCTTCAAATATCTTGCAAGAGTTGAATTATGAACGACATCCATTTTCTTCCCTGGTGTTGACATTACCTACACTGAATCGACTGTCTAAGAAAACAAAATACCCAAGGAATTCCGAAGAACTTTCCCCCTTCCTCACGGTTTTGCTAGAGTCACTCTTACAAATGGGATATTTTAACTTGGAGCATTAACTTCATCACTTGAAAGAGGAATTCATTCGGGAGTTATCATTTAACCAGACTGATTGACGTAGCCAAGAACGGGATCGGAGAAATGAAAACAGGCCCAGAGACAGCCGTAGAAGAGGTCAGGGGCTGGGGAATTCTAGTATTCAGCCGTCGTCGTTTCAAACTCTGCTGTGGTTTTTATCTCTGAGAGTCGGATCATTTATCCTCTTCATGGCAAGACAAAGGGGAGAGCTTGGCAAACGGTGGGCCGGGGACAAAAGCAGACATTTTGTAACTGTTGAATGCTAAACGTATCAGAAGATTACCAAGGGACATACTGCGTCCAACGCATGCCAAGAGAGGAGCGAAACACCATGCAAAGTCCTTTGTGTAAAAAAAAAAAAAAACTTTGAATTACGAAAATCTATCTAGTTTTTATTTCGCAAATACTCCTAAACATAGAAAAAAGGAGAATTGGGACTTTTCAAGCGCATACAAAGACAATTTAGAAAAATAGAAAATTTCTTTTGAAAATATATATATAAATATTTCACAATAGATCAGTAACAAATACCAACAAAAGTGAAATTGTATCTCTACATGTTTCGCCTTTTACGGCTTCTTCAGGAGATTCTGTTAAAATAGACACTGTGGGCCAGATTCACGTAGGAGCGCGTATCTTTGTGTGGGCGTAACGTATCCTATTTACTAGGGTTGTCCCGATACCACTTTTTTAGGACCGAGTACAAGTACCGATACTTTTTTCAAGTACTCGCCGACACCGAATACCGATACTTTGTTCTAATCACATGTGTCAGTATGCATTTTTTTTTTATCTTCAACAATTTGTTTTTCATATTTCCTAGCCCGCTCTCCATCCTAACAATTCCAGGGGGTGGAGGAGAGGCACAGAAGGGTAGAGAAACACGGTGGGATGCACGGGATACACGGCGGGTAGGGGGCGGGTTGTATTGAAATGAACGGTGTCCCGACATAAATGACGCGCCGAACGAACTACGCATGCGCCGGCCATGGACGTATCCCCGTACGCATGCTCCAAATCCTGTCGCAAATAGTCAATGAAAACGACGTGAACCCAACTTACGCCCAGCCTCATTCTGAATCGGCTTACGCAAACGACGTAAAATTTGAAAGTCCCGACGTCCATACTTAACATTGGCTGCGCCATCTTTTTGTTGGAATATCTTAACGCCTGAAAACGCCTTACGTAAACGGCGTATCTGTACTGCGACGGCCGGGCGTAAGTTCGTGAATCGGCGTATCTAGCTAATTTGCATATTTTAGGCGTAAACCCCCTAGCGGCGAGCGTAAATATGCAGCTAAGATACGACGGTGTAGGAGACTTACACCGGTCGTATCTTAGCAAGATTTACGCGTATCTCGTTTCGAGAATACGCTTAAAGATACGACAGCTAAGATTCTGAGTTATGTCGGCGTATCTACTGAATCTACATGTATCTGGCCCTGTGTATGTAGACAATACTCCTTAACCACTTGCCAACCGCTTCACGCACGTATACGTTGGCAGAATAGCTTGGCTGGGCAAGGCAACGTACTTGTACGTTGCTTTGAAAAGCTCGCCGTGACTGTGCCCGCGGGACCCATGGACTCGATGTCTGCTGGCAGGGCTGGTGCAAGAATTTTTGACACCCTAGGCAAAACCTAATTTTTCCGCCCACCCTGGCTCCACCCCGGACCCCACCCACTTTTCCCTGCCTATGTAGCACTTATCAAATGCACCCTCACCAGCGCCCATCCAATGCAGCCTCACCAGCGCCCATCCAATGCAGCCTCACCAGCGCCCATTTATTGCAGCCTCACCAGCGCCCCTCAAATGCAGCCTTACCAGCGCCCATCCAATGCAGCCTCACCAGCGCCCATTTATTGCAGGCTCACCAGCGCCCCTCAAATGCACCCTCACCAGCGCCCATCCAATGCAGCCTCACCAGCGCCCCTCAAATGCAGCCTCACCAGCGCCCATTTATTGTAGTCTCACCAGCGCCCATCCAATGCAGTGCTCCGATCAGGAAGGGGGTATATTCCTCCCACTGATACCAATGATGGGGTACTATTCCTCTCACTGACACCAATGATGGGGCCTTATTAATCCAACTGACACCAATGATGGGGCACTATTCCTCCCACTGATACCAATGATGGGACACTATTATTCCCACTGACACCAATGATGGGACACTATTCCTCCCACTGATACTGTACCAATGATGGGACACTATTCCTCCCACTGACACCAATGATGGTGACACTATTCCTCCCACTGACACCAATGATGGGACACTATTCCTCCCACTGACACCAATAATGGGACACTATTTCTCCCACTGATACCAATGATGGGGCACTATTCCTCACACTGACACCAACGATGGTGCACTATTCCTCCCACTGACACCAATGATGGGGCACTATCCCTCCTACTGACACCAATGACAGGGCCCTATTCCTCCCAACGTCAAAGATGCCCGGTTTACTCCCGCTGATGCCAGGACAGTTTCTACTTCCAATGGACACAGTCCACCCCCCCCCCCCAAAGTTCTAAACGTTGTTTAAAAAGTTTGAGGACCCCTGCCCCAGGGTTAGGAAAAAGGGGAAATGTGACAACATGGATGTAATGGCACGAATGTTCTTACTAATCATGGACAGCCGCTACTCCTGTTCATAATCCAGGTTCTTGGGCATAGTGAGGAAAAGACGATCCTCACTCCGGTCGTTGCTCTTATACAATTGATGTATTCATTGACAAGCCACAGTAGACGAACACAAATAGGAAAGGTTGACGCGTTTCAGCCTATAGGGCCTTAGCCATATCATTGGTATAGTGACCAGAGAATGAGAAGAAGTCAGCGAAAAATCTACGTTGTGTTCGAACTCCGGTTCAAAATGGCCTCCTATACCGTTGTCCACAGGCAACCAGGGCACTGCGGCCGTACAAAATGTTGCTGTTTCTTCCGCGTTTAACTGCTGAAGGCTGATTTATGGGGCAACCATCAATCAAGCCCCTGAATCTTGCCTGGTGAAACTGAAATATCGCACATGGAAATCCAAGCTTTACATCCTCGGATTGGCCCTGGCAGACGCGCCGATTTCGGTCAGAGACATAAAGGACTTCATTTACACTGTCAATTAATAACATAAGGACTCAAAACCTTTTAATATGTGAAATGAAATATAAAGCGCAGAATGTAATGTATGTGTCACTTTTTTTAAGGCCTGTGATTGGAAACACATGTTACTGCATGAAATAACATTGGCATTGTCCTGGCAGAGGGCTGGTGAAAGCAGCTTTTACAAACTCCAGTCAATGCCAGCATTCACCACAATCCTGGATCCACTGCTGTTTGACAAAATTAATGGCGAACTTTATGCGTTGGGTGTGCTTTACTGTACGTTTGACTGACGTGACATGTCTACATGCGGGAAGTCTTGCCCTTTTTTTGACTATTTTTGGCTATTTTAAGCCTCGAGAGTTCTTTTGGTTCTATTCATAGCATGTGCAATAAATGAGAACAGACCTCCATGATTTTACATATATTGGGCCAGATTCAGGTACAATTGCCCTGGCGCAGAGTATCAGAGATACCGTATTTTCCGGCGTATAAGACGACTCGGCGTATAAGACGACCCCCTAATGTTCCAGCCAAAATGTTGGTTTTGTGATATACTCACCGTATAAGACTCACGGTGACTCGCCTCACGGTGCCACCATTACATGCCAGACTATGCCACTACATGCCAGACTGTGCCCCATTACATGCCAGACTGTGCCCCATTACATGACCAGACTGTGCCTCATTATATGACCAGACTGTGCCTCATTACATGACCAGACCTGCCTCATTACATGACCAGACCTGCCCCATTACATGACCAGACTGTGCCCCATTACATGCCAGACCTGCCCCATTACATGCCAGACCTGCCCCATTACACGACCAGACTGTGCCTCATTACATGACCAGACTGTGCCTCATTACATGACCAGACCTGCCTCATTACATGACCAGACCTGCCCCATTACATGACCAGACTGTGCCCCATTACATGCCAGACCTGCCCCATTACATGCCAGACCTGCCCCATTACATGACCAGACCGTGCCCCATTACATGACCAGACCGTGCCCCATTACATGACCAGACCGTGCCCCATTACATGCCAGACTGTGCCCCATTACATGACCAGACTGTGCCTCATTACATGACCAGACTGTGCCCCATTACATGCCAGACCTGCCCCATTACATGACGAGACCGTGCCCCATTACATGACCAGACCGTGCCCCAGTACATGACCAGACCGTGCCCTTACCTTATCCCATGCGAATCGCAGCCGTGTAACCTAACAGCTTACCTTACCAGAATCGTGCATTGCGCGAAATAACGTCGTTACGTCAGTTTTTTTTGAGTAGCGTATCGCAGTTTTTTTCAATGGGTATCTATGCGATTGATTCTTAGAATCACTTACGCATAGATACACTAAAGATCTGACAGGTGTAAAGCAATTACACCGTCGGATCTTAGCTGTAATGACACCGCCGGCCGCTAGGTGGCCTTTACGTTGTTTTCTCATTTGCCTATGCAAACGAGCCTAATACGCCGATTCCCGAACGTTTTTGCGACGCGGTGACGTAGTTTACGTAGGTTGCGTAAGGTTACCCCTGCTATATGAGGGGTATGTTTCCGAAGTTCCGTCGTTGCCATGTTAAGTATGGCGTCGGGTCAGCGTCGTCTTTTTCCGCCGGTTACATCGTTTTACTAAGACGCTCGCGAATAGGGAATTGCGTAAGTGACAATCACGTCGTTTTGACGTCGGTTTCAACGACGCTTTCCGACGTGAGCTGGAGCATGCGTACTGGGCTTTTTTCCCGGCCGGCGCATGCGCACTTCGTTTGACGCGGGGGCGCGCTTAATTTAAATACAGCACGCCCCCTCCTTCGCTATTTGAATTACGCGGCCTTACGACGCCGCATTTACGCTACGCCGCCGAAAATTACGGAGCAAGTGCTTTGAGAATACGGCACTGGCTCCAGTAATTTGCGTAGGCGAAGTGTAAATGCGATACGATACGCTACGCCGCCAGATACGCCATTTTTTGAGAATCTGGCCCAGTATATTTAGATGTATATAGTAAATATTTTATACGGTATTACGTACTGTAGATGAATATTGCATAGCTCTCCAGAATTAAAAGGGAGGGGAGAGGGAATGAAGGGTAAATTTGGGTGGGGTTGGTTGGTTGATTGGGCAGAGGAAGACAGAAGGGGATTGGACAGCAAAGAAAAGGGAGGTGGGGGCATGGGAGGGTGAGAGAGAATTGGGGCATACAAAATTATAAAAGAATGGGAGAGCACAGGAGGGTAAGTAAAGGAATTGGGGAAAGGGAATAGCCGATCCTGGTGGGAACCCAGATGAAAATCCACCGTTGCAGATAACTCAGGTGCAGGCAATGCACTCGGCAAAGCAGGAACAAAAATTGTCTCTGGACAGCCGCACTCTGAACAAATTGTAGCCTTTATTAAAAGAAGGACAGCACTACAAGTCACAGCAAAAAATGTAAATTAAACCTAGCCGCTGACGCGTTTCGCACTGGAACTAGTGCTTAGTCCTGCTTTAACGGAATTGGGGGGGTGGGAGAAGTGGATACAGAAAGGGGAGACAATGAGAAGAAAGGGGAAAGGAAAGGGCAGGATAGAAAAGGAGAGAGGAGAGGAGAAGAGAGGAGAAGAGGGACATACGTAGATAAATACTGTATAGCTTTATAGAATTAAAAAGGAGGGGAGAGGGAATGAAGGGTAAGGGTGGGGTTGGTTGGGAGGGCAGAAAAAGACAGAAGGGGATTGGACGGCAAAAGAAAAAAAAGATTGGGGGCATGGGAGGGTGAGAGAGAAGGGGGCAGAAAAACAAATGGGAGCGAACAGGAGTGTACGTAAAGGAATAAGGGAGGAGAGAAGGAGATACAGAAAAGAGAGATGATAAGAAAAAGGAGAGAGGGTAGAAAAGGGGAGAGGATAGAAAAGGGGAGGAGAGGGGAATAGACGGGGGAGAGGGGAGGAGAGGAGAAGAGAGGGGAGGAGAGGAGAAGAGGAGAGTAAAGGAAAGGAAAGAAGAGGGGCAGAGAATAAAGGAGGGGAGGGAAAAGAAGAGGAGATAGGAATATAGGAAGGTGGAGTGGTGCGCAAAGAGTGAAAGAGAGGCAAAAGAAGAGAGAAGAGAGCAGACAAAAGGAAATGGAAAGGAAATGAAAAGAAAGGAAAGAAGATGGGCAGAGAATAAAGGGGGGGGGGTAGAGGAAAGAAAAGAGAGAAAAGAGAGAAAAGAGAGGAAAGGAAAGAGAGAAAAGAGAGGTAAGGAAAGAGAGAAAAGAGAGGAAAGGAAAGAGAGAAAAGAAAAGGAAATTAAAGAGAGAAAGGAAAGGAAAGGAAAGGAAAGAAAAGGAGAGAAAGGAAAGTAAAAGAGAGAAATAAAGGAAAGGAAAGGAAAAGAAAGAAAGGAAAGTAAAAGAGAGAAAGGAAAGGTAATGAAAGGAAAGGAAAGGAAAGGAAAGGAAAAGGAAAGGGGCAGAGAATATAGGAATGAAGGGGAAGGAAGAGGAGATAGGAAGACAGAGAGGTGGAGGGGTGAGCGAAGAGTGAAGAAGAGGAGAGAAGAGAAAATAGAGAAAAGAAAGGAAAGGGAAGGAAAAGAAAAGAAAGGAAATGGGCAGAGAAAAAAAAAAAGGGAGGGGAAGGAAGAGGAGATAGGAAGACAAAAAGGTGGAGGGGTGAGCGAAGAGCGAAGGAGAGGAGAAGGAGCAGAAAGGAGTGGAGAAAGGGAAGGTGGGAAAGCAGAGGAGAGGAGGTAAGAACAGGAAACGGTATGATAGGGATGAGAAGGCAAAGCAGAGAAGGGGGAATGAGGGAAGGAGAGGATAGAAAAGCAAAGAGGAAAGAAAAGTTGGGAAGAGAAAAGTGGTGGAGATGAATAGTGGAGAAGAGGGAAGGGGTAGGAGAGGAGATTCAGAGAAGAAAAAGGGCAGAGGTGGGTAGAGGGCAGTAGGGGTAAAGTGGAGTAGTGAGGGAAAAAGCGCACATGAAAGTAGGAGAGAGCAGAGCCATGAGGAGCAGATTTAAGAAAAGAGGTGAGGAGGGTGGAAAGACGTGAAGGGGTGCAATGAAGATAAGAACAAGGGAGTGAAGCAGAGGGAATAGAAGTGGAGATTATAATAGGGGAGAGGGGAAAAGAGAGGAGGCAAATGGAACACAGGGATGGTAAGGGGAGGAAGGGATAGCAAAAAGAAGAGGAGAGGATAGGAAAGGAGAGCAAGTCAAGGGTGAGGGAGGGGAGAGGAGGGGAAGACAATGGAAAAATGGAAACAAAAACAAGAGGACAGCTAGAAAAACAGATTAAAAAAAGAGAGGAAAAGGTTAAAGAGGAATGTAAGAGATGATAAAAGATCGGAACACAAGCGGGAGGTTTGGCGTTGGGTTGGCGGCACGTGACGGGATGGTCTCTGTAGATCCTTCAGAGACACCTTGCTGTCCGCACCGTGAAAGTCAAGTGCCCTGCGATAAGTCGCTATCAGTTTATGAAGCCGCCTCTGGAGAGGTGTCTTGTCAAATATCTGTTTGAATGCTTCTCTTCAAACTCCAAGTCCAGCAGTGAAATGTAACACTGAGATAATGGCCCTTCCCCTCCAGCCTGGCGCAATCATTGCTGCTTTTTGTGGCCCCCGGGGAGGACGGTGCGTGAAAATGCGCCAAGCTTTGTGTCTGTCCTGTTGCGATTGCGAATTCTAAGAAAAGAACTTCAGAGGGATAATCAAATTATAGCGAGGAGATTGGCGGCGCAATTTGTGACATTACAGGACACAAATGCGACTCTTTTCAGGGCAGACGGGAAGCTTCACACACTGAAATATAAACTGATCTCAGCGCCATGGCATCCCGGGTATTTGTATTACAGAACGTTGGGTACAACCTGCACCAGGTGCCTGATGATTCACAATAGGAATGCAGACAGCAATAAAACCCTGCAACCCCACCAAAACTGCACCCCCACCCCACCAAAACTGCACCCCCCCCCCACACACACACACATTCCATCACAAAAAAAAAAAAGAAAAAATCAGTCCAGAGTTCCCATTTAATCTTTTACTACCCAACATCATCTAATTGTGTTGTCTGCCCACAGCATATTTATTTTATGTCTATTTTATATATATATATATATATATATATATATATATATATAGCCGGACTCTCAAAGCACTTACGCCGACGTATCTCAAGATACGCCGCGTAAGTGTAAATATGCGCCGTCGTATCTGTGCGCCGTACCCATAGAACTAAGATGCGCAAAAAAAACTGACTTCATCCGACCGACGTAACTTGCCTACGCCGGCGTAGAGTGGGCGCATATTTACGCTGGACGCATTTGGCACTCCCATTGATTTTTGATGCAAATGACGGAGATACGCCGATTCACGAACGTACTTGCGCCCGGCGCATGTTTTAAGCAGTTTGCGTAAGGGTTATGTCCGGCGTAAAGTTATTCCCCATATAAAAGGCGCAACTCATGCAAAGGTGTGGACCAGGGAACGAACGCCGTCTAATTTTACGTAGTTTACGTTGTACGTGAATAGGGCTGTACGTAGGTTACGTTCACGTCGTAGGCAGTTGTTTCTACGTGATTGTGAGCATGCACACTGGGATGCGTCCAAGAGACGACGCATGCTCCGTTCATTTTAAGTACTTGTCTGAAGCTCAGGCCATCATTTGCATGGGGTCACGCTTCATTTAAATGTATCACGCCCACTTCCATCCCACTTCCACCTACTTTGACTTACGTCAGCTTACGCCAACGACTATACGCTACGCCAGCGCAACGTTGGGAGCATTTGCTTTGTGAATTCCATGCTTCCCTTTCTGCGTTGCGCCGGCATAGCTTAAAAAAGATACGCTACGCCGGCATATATATGCGCCGAGGTATGTGAATCCGGCTAATAGTGTTTTTTTTTTTTACCACTACAACATTTTTCATGGCAATTTGCTTTCACCTGCTGGTATATGAGAGGAAGGAGAGATGAGAAGGGGAGAGGAGGGGAAAGAATAGGAGTAGAGGATAAGAGAGGATGGGAAAACGAATAGAGGAAAGATGAGAAAAATTAAAAGGACTAAAAAGGAAAAGGAGAGGGGAAGAGACAGGAGGAAAGGAGGATAGAAAGGAGAGGAAAGGAAGAAAAAGGAAAAGGGAAAAGGAAAAATAAAAGGAACATAAAGGAAAAAGGAGAGGAAAGGAAAAGAAAGGAAAAGGGGAAGGTAAGGGAAAGAAAGGAAAGGGAAAGAAAGGGAAGGAAATGAAGAGAAGAGAAAGGAAAGGGAAATGGAAAAAGAGAAGGAAAGAAAATAAAAAAGGAGGAGAGGAAAAGGAAAAAAGGAAAAGGGCAGGAAAGGAAAGGGAAAGGGAAAGAAAGGAAAGGGAAAGAAAGGAAAGGGAAAGAAAGGAAAGGGGAAAAAAAGGAAAGGGAAAGTAAGGAAAGGGAAAGAAAGGAAAGGGAAAGAAAGGAAAGGGAAATACAAGAAAGGGAAAGAAAAGAAAGGAAAGGAAGAGAGAAAGGAAAGGAAAGGGAAGGAAATGAAATGAAGAGAGGGAGGAGAGGCAAGGACAAGTAAAGTAAGGAAAGGAAATGAAGAGAAATGAAAAGGAAAAAGGAAAAAGGAAAGGAAAGGAAAAGGGAAATGAAAGGGAAAAATGAAAGGGAATAAAGGAAAGGGAAAGAAATGAAAGGGAAAGAAAGGGAAGGAAATGAAAATGAAGAGATCAAGGAAAGGAAAAAAAAAATAATAAAGGAAGAGAGAAATGAAAGGAAATGGAAGGAAATGAAGAGAGGAAGGAGAGGAAAGGAAAATAAAAGTAAGGAAATGAAAGGAAAATCAAGGGGAAAGGGAAAGTGAAAGAAAGGATAGGGAAAGGAATGAAAGTAAATGAAAAGCAAGAGATCAAGGAAAAGAAACGGAAAGAAAAGAAAGGAAAGGAAAGGAAAGGAAGAGAAAAAAGGAAAGGGAAGGAAATTAAGAGAGGAAGGAGGGAAAGGGGAAAGAAAAGGAAGGAAAGGAAAAGAAAAGAAAGGGAAAAGAATTAGAAAAAAGGAAAGGGAAAGAAAGGAAAGGAAAGGAAGATAGAAAGAAAATGAAAGGAAAAGAAAGGAAGAGATAAAATAAAGGAAAGGAAAAGGAAATTAAATGAAGGGAAAACAGGGAAAGGAAATGAAGACATTAAGGAAAGGAAAAGGAAATAAAAAAGAAAAGGAAACAGGAAATGGAAATTAAATTAAAAAAGAGTATGCGTATGGTGGGGAGAGGAAAGGAAATGGAAAGAAAGGGAAAGGAAAGGAAGCGATTAAGGAAAGGAAAATAAAAAATAAAATAAAAAGGAAAGTAAACGTGAAAGAGAGGAAATGAAAGAAGAGGAGGGGATGGGATAGGAGAGGAGATGAAAAAGGAGAAGAGGAGCAGAGAATAAAGGAGGGAAGAGGAGAGGAGGGGAGGGAAGAGGGAAGAGCAGTGGAGGGGGAATGAGAATAAAGGATGGGAAAGTAGAGAAGAAGAAAGGAGAGGAGAAAAAGGAAGGGGAAGAGAATAGAGGAATGAAAAGTAGAGGAGAAGAAAGGAGAAGAGGAGAGGAAGAAGGAAGAGAAGAGTGAAAAGGAGAGGAGAATGGGAGGAAGAAAGGAGGAGGAGGGGAAGAGAATATGAAAGTCTTGCTCAATCTGTCAACAAGAAAACTATCTCCAACTTTCTGATTTGACCTGATCTTATTTGACTTGTGCAGGTTCTGTAACATCCAAAATGTGGCAACCTCCCACTCAGCTATGACATCATAGTGATGGGCTCTCCACCCCTCCTGTGTGTTAGAGAGGCACAGCCACACAGCAGCAGCCTCTTTTTAATATATATATATATTTTAAATCACTACCAACAAAGGCAGCGGCTAGAGAACCTTACAAACCGCCATCAGCGCGATCGGCGGGAAGCCGCCCCTATCGCCTGCACCCCCGCCCACTCACAAAGTGTTAACAGTCTGTTAAGAACATATTGACACTTTGCGAACCTGCACGGAATAAGGATGTACACCCGGAGACAGGGAAAGGGGCAGACGCCTCCCAAACACTAAGCCGGAATAGATTTTCAGCACAGTTTGCAGCTCTGTCCTGAAAGCACACTGAGCAGCGGCGGCGGCGGCGCTCCGCTCATATTAAGCGCGCGGGGGGGGTGGGGGGTTTACGGAGCCACATGTTTGTTACAGGCATCAAACATGGCTATTCCCAAGAAATTTATCACCGCCATGAAATCCTTACAGGCTGCCGGCTCTCCTGCCAAAAACCCATGCTGCGGATTTACACATTTGCCATTTCAAATAAAATCATCAGACTGACAAAAAGCACTTGTGCCGATGGAGCCGACCCCGGCCGCCATTTCCTCGGGATTACGGCTTTTCCAGGGCTCCTCCGAGCCTCCAATGTTTTCTTATGTCTTCCCGTCTAGGTTGGTGGGATGATGTAGATTTATGTTACATAAATATATATATATATATATATACAGTATGTATGACACCTGGCTGTTCTTTGTGCCATGAAAGAGCATTATCACCTGTCTGTATACACTGCCTATACACACACAGCTCCCAGTGCCCGAAACATGTTAGACTACATTGTCCAATGCAATAGAATCTCATTTCTGGGGACGTCAAGAAGATGATAAACAGGCAGATTTTTGCGCAGATATACTACCAGTATTTTGGACTATTTTGGAGTACATTCTGCTTGCGAGCCTGGGAGGACGGGGGACTTTAATTTTTTATTTTTTTTAAATTATTAATTAATTTACTTATTTTTTTTACACTGCTCCTTTAATTTTATTATTATTTTTAATTATGATTTTTTTTATTTCTTTTTTGACACTGCTGCTTTAATTTATTTTTATTTTGAATTATTAATTTATTCAATTCTTTTTTGAACTGCTGCTTTAATTTTTATTTTATTTATTTTTTAAATTATGATTTTTTTTTTTTACATTGCAGCTTTAAGTTTATTTATCTTTTAATTATGGATTTATTTATTTTTTACACCGCTGCTTTAATTTGATTAACTTCCAAAATGATCCTTAGTGGAGCTAAGGACACTATTGCAGCTCTGTAATCATTCATACATCATAAAATGTATTTATAACTGGAAGAAGTATGTACTGTATATATATATAGGCAGGTCGTGTCGTGGTCAAGATTCGAACCAGGAACCCTTTTTACTGCTAGGTGGGAGTGCTACCCACTACACCACTGTGTTATATTGTATTATATTTTGTCATTAGTTTATTCGATATGTATATGTATATATATATATGGAAGAAGTATGTACTGTATATATATATATATATATATATATATATATATATATATATATATATATATATATATATATATATATATATATATATATATATATATATATATATATATATATATAGATATATAGATATAGATATATACAGTATATATAGATATATCTATATATATATATCTATAGATACATATATATATATATGTATCTATAGATATATATATATATATCTATATATATAGATATATCTATCTATATATATATATATATATATATATATGTATATAAATATATATATATATTATATATATACAGTACATACATATATATATGTATATGTATATATATATATATATATATATATATACATATACATATCGAATAAACTAATAACAAAATATAATATAATATAACACAGTGGTGTAGTGGGTAGCACTCCCGCCTAGCAGTAAAAAGGGTTCCTGGTTCGAATCTTGACCAAGACATGACCTGCCTGGAGTTTGCATGTGCCTCCGTGGGTTTCCTCAAGGGTGCTCCGATTTCCTCCAACACTACAAAGACATGCTGGTAGTGCCTTCTGCCTAAATTGGCCCTAATATATGTATGAATGTGAGTTAGGGACCTTAGACTGTAAGCTCCTTGAGGATAGGGACTGATGTGAATGTACATTGTAAATTGACGGCGCTATATAAGTACCTAAATAATAATAATGTAATAATATAATGGGCTATAATATAAATAAATAAATAAAATAAAACTATAGATAATAAAATATAAATGACAATATAATAGAAATAAAAAATAATATAAAATCTTCTAAATTAATAATATTATATTAATATAATAAAGATTATAATCCTTTAATAAATTATTAATAATAATAATAATAAATACTATTATTATTATAGTAATAATAAATACTATTATTATTATAGTAATAATAATACACATAATTATATAATAAACTATATTACAATAAAATATAATAGAAAAAATATAACATTTTAATAAAATATCATATTAATTTAATAATTAATATAATTACATATACCAATAATAAAAAATACTGTACAATGAAATATAAAAGAAAAAAAAAAAACTTTTTCTTCTTACTAAGAAACACAAGAAGTGAAGACACATTGGGAATCATTGTTTTCCTGTGCAGCGAGAGGGGAATTCTAGGGTGAAGGTTGGGTCATTCATGCCAGGAAAATGCCCCTTTCAACACTTTCGGAACACAGTGCAATTACTGATAACGGCGCAGGGAAAATGACATGGACTATTTCATATCTTTGTGTATTGTTAAGGTGGAAATACTTCCCCAATGAGCACCAAAGTCGCAGTCTCTTTCTCTTCTATATAACAATATAGAAGAAACTTCCAAACAAAATGCCAATCAATCACCAATAAGCATGCCATAGGAAAAACAGCCGCAGTCAGCTTTTTTAAATTTTTTATTTATTTTTTATTGCAGTTAAAGACTTGCTTTAGCGAGAATTATTGTATTCTGGCAACTGGTGGTAGCCAATGCAGTAGCCAATGGGAGAGGAGGGATGCCAGCTGTGGGAGGGGACACTGAGCAGAAGGGGGAATCTACACTGCAGGGAGTGATTATGGTGTGCCTGGGCACACCTGGCACACCCTGTGCGCACATGCCTATGGGGTGTGGATGCTTGTTACATTATTGACTTTATATGGGCACATGGCCATATTAGGTCAGTGTCATTGCCCTAAAAAAGCCATGCGCCCATATAACCGTATATACTCGGGTATAAGCCGAGTTTTTCAGCGATTTTTTTTGTGTGCTGAAAATGCCCCCCTCGGCTTATACTCGAGTCACCTTTTTGCGCCTGATCTCCCGGACTTTGGGGACCCGGTACCGGCCGGCCAAAGCCCCATTCTTTGTTGTCCGGGGGACCTACGGCCGGAGAACACCGATTTTTAAAAAACCGGGCACCCCTTCCATAGACTCCCATGTTAAATGGCCATTTCTCCAGTGATTTGGGGTCCTGGTACCGGCTGGTCGTAGGTCCCCTGAATCCAGATCTTGGCACACATGTAGCCCCATTTCTCCTCTACAAATGTGCAAAATCTTTTGTCCGGGGGACCTACGGTTGGGGAGCACCGATTTTTCAAAGCCGGGCACCCTTTCCTCAGACTCCCATGTTAAATGGCCAAACGGTAATTTCTCCAGTGATTTGGGGACCTGGTGCCGACCGGTCGTAGGTCCCCTGGACCCAGAACTTGGCACGCACGTAGCCCCATTTCTCCTCTACAAGTGTGCTAAGTTTGTTGTCCGGGGGACCTACGGCCGGGGAGCACTGAGTTTTCAAAAGCCGGGCACCCCTTCTATAGACTCCCATGTTAAATGGCCATTTCTCCAGTGATTTGGGGACCTGGTGCCGACCGGTCGTAGGTCCCCTGGACCCAGAACTTGGCACACACGTAGCCCCATTTCTCCTCTACAAGTGTGCCAAGTTTGTTGTCCGGGGGACCTACGGCCGGGGAGCACTGATTTTTCAAACCGGCACCCCTTCCATAGACTCCCATGTTATTTATTTTCCAGTTAGGTGTAGGCCAGTGATGGCAAAACTTGGCACCTAGGGTGACCCCATTTTCAAACTACCATTCAGGGACACCCCCCCCTTCCCAAAAATCAGCTTGTGGTGTAACAAATCACAGCACAGTGATTGGACACAAGAGGCGGGATTTATGATTTCTCCAATCACAAGCAGGGGGCGGGGATTGTGCTCCTCCAGGCATTCCCGGCCAGGACAAGTACTGTCAGTGAGTAAAGCGATGATGTGACGGCTTTTTTTGGGGGCATCAGATTGGCCCTGGGGGGGGGGGGGGGGGGGTGGCTGTGCCAGTTTCATCCCAGGACACTGTATTGTCCTGGAATGAAGGTGCCCGGGACAGACCTGCAAAATGCGGGACTTTCCCGGGCAATCCGGGACACGTGGGCACCCTATTGGCACCCCAGATGTTTTTGCACTACGTGTAGTGGAGCATCATGGGAAATGTAGTTCCAAAACATCTGGGGTGCCGAGGTTCTCCATCTCTGGTGTAGGCTAACAGGTAAAAACTGACACAAAGCCCCACTGTGAAGACATAGATATCACAAAGAACAGGCAAAAAAAGTATAAAAAAAAGAAGAATATTGATAAAATGTCCCCTCTGCTGAGAGCGCGCCCAATCTCCATTTCCAGGCCGGGAGACGCCGCAAAGAGAAAAAAGAGACACCTTCCCATCCAGACACTTCTGTCGATGGTTCTAATTCGCAGCAAATGAGCGCTAAGTAATTGTTAGCGGCGGAACAAATCCACTCCGCAGACCTCACAAATCTACACTTAAGTCTTTACCGTTACATCAGTCACGGCGCGCCGGGAAAATCCATACGCCGCCTCGTTTGGGAAGAGCGAGGAGTCATCAACTGACATGAATTATCTGCTAAAATCAATCGGGCTGAGCGATCGGGTTGTCGGCTGTTTGACGTCTTTTCTTCTTTCCTTCCCACCATATACTCGCTGTGCGTTACTTGTTTCTGCGCTAATATTTAAATATAACATTTATTTAATATATATATATATTTAAATATTTAGTCAGCCGTCACTTTTTATTGGTCATATTTGCAAAATGTTATTATTTATTTTTTTATATGAATTTATTTATTTATTTTTCCACTGCTGCTTTAACTTTATTTTTTCATTACGATTTTTTATTTATTTTTTACATCGCTGCTTTAGTTTTATTATTTTTTTCAATTAGGATTTTTTTTTATTTTTTTACACTGCTGCTTTGATTTTATTTATTTTTTAAATTGTGAATTTATTTATTTATTTTTTACATCGCTGCTTTAGTTTTATTATTTTTTTCAATTATGATTTTTTTTTTTACACTGCTGCTTTAATTTTATTTATTTTTTAAATTGTGAATTTATTTTTTTATATTTTTTACATTGCTGCTTTAGTTTTATTATTTTTTTCAATTATGATTTTTTTTTTACACTGCTGCTTTAATTAAATTTTTTTTTTAATTGTGAATTTATTTATTTTTATTTTTTACATTGCTGCTTTAGTTTTATTATTTTTTTCAATTAGGATTTTTTTTTTTTTTTTACACTGCTGCTTTGATTTTATTTATTTTTTAAATTGTGAATTTATTTATTTATTTTTTACATCGCTGCTTTAGTTTTATTATTTTTTTCAATTATGAATTTATTTTTTATTTTTTACACTGCTGCTTTAATTTTATTTATTTTTTAAATTGTGATTTTTTTTTTTTTTTTTTAAATCGCTGCTTTAGTTTTATTATTTGTTTCAATTATGATTTTTTTTTTACACTGCTGCTTTCATTTTATTGATTTTTTAAATTGTGAATTTTTTTTTATTTTTTTACATCGCTGCTTTAGTTTAATAATTTTTTTCAATTATGATTTATTTTTTACACTGCTGCTTTAATTTTATTTATTTTTAAATTGTGAATTTATTTATTTATTTTTTACACTGCTGCTTTAATTTTATTTATTTTTTAAATTGTGAATTTATTTTTTATTTTTTACACTGCTGCTTTAATTTTATTTATTTTTTAAATTGTGAATTTTTTTTTTTTTTTACATCGCTGCTTTAGTTTTATTTATTTTTTTCAATTATGATTTATTTTTATTTTTTTACACTGCTGCTTTAATTTTATTATTGTTTTAAATTGTTATTTTTTTTTTTTTTTTTACATTGCTGCTTTAATTTTTTTTTTTTTTTATTCATTTTGTTATCACGTTTATTTCTGTTACAAGGGATGTTGAAAAGCAATCCAGCAGCTAGTTAGCCGCTAGGATTGCTTGTACAACAAAAACATACCA
The DNA here is from genome assembly GCA_029574335.1 of Rana kukunoris. Classification (NCBI taxonomy): domain Eukaryota; kingdom Metazoa; phylum Chordata; class Amphibia; order Anura; family Ranidae; genus Rana; species Rana kukunoris. Next base: position 153,437,209 of record CM056058.1, on the reverse strand, counting down.
GGGTGATGCCTGCAGCTGCATATTTTTCCGGTACAACCACTTAAAATCTAGTGATGTGCTGGTCGCTGGCCGGCGAGTGGATATAGCGCAAGCGCGGTTTAGGTAGGCGCTTCTATGGCACCGTTTGGTAAAATTATAGTAGTAAAGATTGTATAGATAGATTGCAACGTGTATTGTGATCCTAAGAGGAAGAAGATACTAAAACTAAAACATATAACTAAAATATAATCTTCTTATTGCCTTTCCTAGTTCCTTAACCCCTCCTCCCCCCTCCCCCATCCCCCAGCTCTTTCATCAACATGGCAATTCACATTTAAGAAAAACTTTTCCATTTTCACGACATACTTTATTTTAGCCTTGGTGAGATCATCACTGGGTCTCTGTACTTCTCTATGCAATGCTGGCAGATCATGGCTGGTGGGAGGGGCCAGCAAGGTGCTGTACATAGCTTCCTGAAAACATCACAGCACCCTGCCTCGTGCAGCGTGCCTTCATTTTTTCTTAAAGTGTTAAAAAACCCACAACAGTAAAATCAGTCTGTATTTGCAGTAAAGCATGCTTGTTATACCCACTGTGGAACCTAAGGGTTCTCTGCATTGTGTAAAAAAAAAAACCACATCTTCTCTGATCCTCCCCTTCTTCCACTGTCCCCAATCCACCTCCTGATAAGACAGAACCTTTGGAGTCACTCTGCACATGCTCAGTTTGGTGAGAGTTTTTTTTTTCTTCTTGGGAGGGTGCATGTGATCAGCACCGGGCGAATCAGCACTGCCCAGACAGAGGATCAGGGGTCACGCAGCCTCATAGGACAGTCAGAGTAGAATGAAAACTCCTCCTACAAGCCTTTAACCAGACACTGACAGAAGTCTCAAGACTGCTATATACTAAAAGGTATTTAGCAGTTTATATTTACTAAAATAAAAGCATTTCCATGTTCTGTGTACTGTGGCAGACCAGATATAGTGACTGCTGGGTCCTGGGCAGAGGCGGCTGCTCCATAAGGGGTGCCACCCCCCCTAATCTCCATGCGCCCGCCCACCTAATCTCCATGCGCCCGCCCACCTAATCTCCATGCGCCCGCCCACCTAATCTCCATGCACCCGCCCACCTAATCTCCATGTGGGGCGTCGGACGCATGGATTCCAATGAGTTGTTTTTTTCCCTCAGAAGCACATGTTTAGAGCCCGAGGTTCTAATTGGCTTAAAAAAAGTTGGGCTTGGGGCGCAGAGCACCGTGCCCCAAGCCTGCCACCCACTTGTTTGACATTAGCGAACCAATATTCGCTATTGTCTTTCTGCTTCTTCTCTTGGGCCAATCAGGAAGCGGGTTTTAAAACCAGATTAGCCGGGAGGAGAAGTGATTGGATTAGCCGGGAGGAGAAGAAGGGGAAGCTGGGAGGAGAAGCGACTGGATTAGCCGGGAGGAGAAGTGTCTGGATTAGATGGGAGGAGAAGCGACCGGATTAGCCAGGGAACTGGGAGGAGAAGCGACCAGATTAGCCGGGAGGAGAAGTGTCTGGATTAGCCAGGAGGAGAAGGGGAAGCCAGGAGGAAAAGCGACCAGATTAGCCAGGGAAGCTGGGAGGAGAAGCGACCGGATTAGCCGGGAGGAGAAGGAACCAGATTAGCCAGGAGAAGAAGAAGGTGAAGCAAGGAGGAGAAGCGACCGGATTAGCCAGGGAAACTGGAAGGAGAAGCGACTGGATTAGACGGAAGGAGAAGCGACCAGATTAGCCGGGGAAGCCGGGAGGAGAAACGTCCGGATTAGCCAGGAGGAGAAGAGACCGGATTAGCCAGGATGAGAAACTGGGGAAGCTGGGAGAAGAAGCGACTGAATTAGCTGGGAGGAAAAGTGACTGGATTAGCCGGGAGGAGAAGCCCGGGAAGCTGGGAGGAGCAACCGGATTAGCCGGGAGGAGAAGCCAGGGAAACTGGGGGGAGAATGCAGGGGGAGAAGGCAGGGAAGCCGGGAGAAGAAGCGACCGGATTTTCCGGGAGGAGAAATTGGGGAAGCCGAGAGGAGAAGTGACTGGATTAGCCAGGAGGAGAAGTCAGGGAACCTGGGAGGAGAAGCGACTGGATTAGCCAGGAGGAGTAGCGACCAGATTAGCCAGGAGGAGAAGTCAGGTAAGCTGGGAGGAGAAGCGACTGGATTAGCCAGTAGGAGTAGCGACCAGATTAGCCAGGAGGAGAAGTTGAGGAAGCTGGGAGGAGAAGCAACCGGATTAGCCGGAAGGAGAAGACAGAGAAGCTGGGAGGAGAAGCGACTGGATTAGCCAGGAGGAGAAGCCGGGGAAGCTGGGAGGAGAAGCGACTGGATTAGCCGGGAGGAGAAGCGACTGGTTTAGCCGGGAGGAGAACCTGGGGAAGCCGGGAGGAGAGGCCACCGCATTAGTCGGGAGGAGAAGACGGGAAAGCTGGAAGGAGAAGTGGCTGGATTAGCTGGGAGAAGCGACTGGATTAGCCGGGGGGAGAAGCGACCAGATAAACCGGGAGGAGAAGACGGGGAAGCTGGGAGGAGAAGCGACTGGATTCGCTGGGAGGAGAAGCCAGTGGAGCTGCCGACGACCAGGATGGGGTAAGTGTGAGTGACCGGGGGGGGGGGGTTTGTGTGTGTTTGCTGCCCCCCAAAAAATGGAGCACCGGCCTCCACTGCTGGGTTGAATAACCAAACTCACCACACCTGGTGTGGGTACAAGCCCTAATAAATCCGTCTTTAAGCCCCCCGCCTGTAAGTAGCCCCCACACGATACGACTCTTTAGAAAAGAAAAGTTTGGGAAGCCTTCGAGCCGCAGAGGACACGGCCACCTTAAAAGTTTGAATTTTGGCATTGTGGTTCCTCATTGTTCCCGAAGTGGCGGCGGCTCTTCCCCGCGGCCTCGGTGTGCTGGTAATAATCTTTGGAGGACAGTTAATAAGCCTCCCGATGAATGATTTGCAGGAGTTTCTGCACCGCTAATTTCCGTAACTATCACTCTATGACAGACGGCCAGAGGGATTGCGGGTCCGGCCTGCAGGCCAGAACAAGGGGGCTGTATTATGTGACCGGGTTCAAATTGGCGTATCCCGTTACAGTGATCTCATGCGAGATTCCTTCTAAATGTGGGGAAGATTTGGAATTATGTATGCATCCAATGTAATGTAAAGGTCAGGTCGCTGCCAGCCAAATCCACACTGAGAGGGGAACTTATCTGAGGCCTGGGTAGACGCACGCCGCGACCGAAAACCGCCGAGCGCTCACTTTGCAGGATCGGAGGTGGCGATAATCATACAGGTTATGGCGAGAAAGGATTTTTCTTTAGCATGCTTTTTGGCACATTTGCTGCACGGCAAGATGCGTTTGGGACGCCATTAACATTTAAGCGCAAATGCGAATTTTTGCGGTGCGTTTTCCGAAAATTCGCATATCCTGTGCGCTGTGTCTTGCGTCCCCACTGTGCCCTGTAAATTGCTTCCCCCCCCCTCTGCCCGGCACTTACCTTTACTGGAGTCAGACATCCACGTCCCACGATGTCTTCTCCCGCCCTCGACGACTGACAGGCGTCTCAGCCAATCAGGTTACCGGTAGCCAGAACCGGCCAACCTGATTGGCTGAGACGCCTGTCATCTTATCCAAGGGGCGTGCAGTCTGTGCGCTCCGAGAATAAGCTTCCGGGGCCCGAGGGCTGCACTGGGAAAGCCTATCAGAGCCGCTGGCTTTGATAGACATTTCCGTACATCCAACCAGCTGGCGTTATTCAGATGGCCGGACATGAGCGCCGACCATCTGAATAACAGCGGCAGCGGCGATAATAACATAGATTTGTGCAATGCATGAATCTATGTTATTAGACTCAGTGGCGGTGAGAGCCAGAGGGGGCGGCGCTCCAGCGCCCTCTATGGACGAACCGCCACTGTTACATACTACTGACCTCTGCACTGTGCATTACATACTACCGACCTCTGCACTGTGCATTACATACTACCGACCTCTGCACTGTGCATTACATACTACCGACCTCTGCACTGTGCATTACATACTACCGACCTCTGCACTGTGCATTACATACTACTGACCTCTGCACTGTGCATTACATACTACCGACCTCTGCACTGTGCATTACATACTACCGACCTCTGCACTATGCATTACATACTACCGACCTCTGCACTGTGCATTACATACTACCGACCTCTGCACTGTGCATTTCATACAACCGACCTCTGCACTGTGCATTACATACTACCGACCTCTGCACTGTGCATTACATACTACTGACCTCTGCACTGTGCATTACATACTACCGACCTCTGCACTGTGCATTACATACTACTGACCTCTGCACTGTGCATTACATACTACCGACCTCTGCACTGTGCATTACATACTACCGACCTCTGCACTATGCATTACATACTACCGACCTCTGCACTGTGCATTACATACTACCGACCTCTGCACTGTGCATTTCATACTACCGACCTCTGCACTGTGCATTACATACTACCGACCTCTGCACTGTGCATTTCATACTACCGACCTCTGCACTGTGCATTACATACTACCGACCTCTGCACTGTGCATTACATACTACCGACCTCTGCACTGTGCATTACATACTACCGACCTCTGCACTGTGCATTACATACTACCGACCTCTGCACTGTGCATTACATACTACTGACCTCCGAACTCTGCATAACTTACTTCTGACCTCTGATTACCATTCTCCACCCAGATCTTATAATACCCACATGCTGACAGGACGTTTATATACGTACAAATTCACTACATGGTTAATATTGCGCCCCAAACTACCTTTACCACAGCTGCCTTTTTTTGTGTAGCCACCAATGGCTTCCATAATTGTCCCCAAGATGGAGTCCCCGCCCCTTGCCTAGTCCTGGGATACCACAGAATGCATCTCAGGAGGCTTCAGTTGCATAGTGAGCCTCGTCAATGGGCTGGAAATGGAGAAACCCAACCAGCCAAATTAACCTGCGTATTAGGATCAGCTTCCGCTTCCCGACCATGCCACTGACGCGTTTCGTCATGCCAACCATGCTTTAGTCACAGGATTCATCAGGGGGACAAGGAATGGACCACCAGCTCTTGGTGATATGGAAGATGGCGGTGCTGGATTTGCTGGGCGGGTGAGCATGCTTTTTTTGAGCTCGACCCAGCGGACAAGGTAAGAGGGGGGTGAAGAGCAAAATGAGCCCAGGTGAAGGGGTGAAGTATCGGTGGCCTGTAGGGCCCGGTTTATCGCCTAGTAAATGAGCCATTTGCTTTGCGTGTTATTAAGTCACAAGCGTGAACAACTGGGAATATTTGGGCGGATGAAGCCTTCCTCGGGGGTCAAAGGTTCTACCACAGAGCGCGCTGTGTTTTATTCGCTAGGAGGAAAGGGGAAGGTATTGAGAGGCGGCGATGGCAGTGATGGGGGGTAACACTATCCACCTATGAATAGAAAGACTTCTCTCAACATAAAGACTGTCACTATTTCAGTGTTCGCTTCTCCCACCGCCGGCGCTCCCCAAAGAGATGAAGGAAAAAAACACTTCACAACGTTCCGAGCCACTCTACAAACTTTCTTTCCAGGAATTGTACGACTGACCCCCCGATAGAGAAACCATTGAGGCTTTGTATGGGGTGACAGTCCCTCTTCGGGAATCTCATCCCTCTCTGACTCTTTACTCCTTAGTTTAAAGTTGGATACATAGATATATAGGAAGCAATCTGCTGACAGACCCTTTGGTGCATAAACCAAATAACCTTTATGTTTTTCACATGTGCATCTAGCTGTTTGCTAGACTTACTCAGGGCCACCGATAGGGGGGGAGGGTACAGGCATTCCTCCTATATCGGGCCCAGGTCCCATCAAGTCACCAAGGTGGCCAAAGCCCAGCATGGGAAGCCTGGGGCTCCCTACTCTGCCAAGGGCGCAGTAATACGTCTTCATTAGACACGTGCATTCGTTTCCGTTAGAATGCATTTTCATCCGAAAATCTGTTTTTTTTTTTCGTTATCGTTTTAACAAACGATAACGAAAGTGCAAGAGACGAAAAACGAAAGATCCGACATAAAAAATGCTTTATTTTCGTTTTCGTTGCGGTAAAAATTTGATATAGAGAGATTCGACATTATAGAGAAAAGATTCGACATTATAGGGAAAAGATTCTACACTATAGAGAAAAGATTCGACATTATAGGGAAAAGATTCGACATAGAGAGAAAAGATTCGACACTATAGAGAAAAGATTCGACATAGAGAGAAAAGATTCAACACTATAGAGAAAAGATTCGACATTATAGAGAAAAGATTCGACATTATAGGGAAAAGATTCTACACTATAGAGAAAAGATTCGACATTATAGGGAAAAGATTCGACATAGAGAGAAAAGATTTGACACTATAGAGAAAAGATTCGACATAGAGAGAAAAGATTCAACACTATAGAGAAAAGATTTGACATTATAGGGAAAAGATTCAACATCATAGAGAAAAGATTCGACATAGAGAGAAAAGATTCGACACTATAGAGAAAAGATTCGACATAGAGAGAAAAGATTCAACACTATAGAGAAAAGATTTGACATTATAGGGAAAAGATTCGACATCATAGAGAAAAGATTCGACATTATAGGGAAAAGATTTGACATAGAGAGAAAAGATTCGACACTATAGAGAAAAGATTCGACATAGAGAGAAAAGATTCGACATTATAGGGAAAAGATTCGACATAGAGAGAAAAGATTCAACACTATAGAGAAAAGATTTGACATTATAGGGAAAAGATTCGACATCATAGAGAAAAGATTCAACATTATAGAGAAAAGATTCGACATAGAGAGAAAAGATTCGACACTATAGAGAAAAGATTCGACACAGAGAGAAAAGATTCAACACTATAGAGAAAAGATTTGACATTATAGGGAAAAGATTCGACATCATAGAGAAAAGATTCGACATTATAGGGAAAAGATTCGACATTACAGAGAAAAGATTCGACATAGAGAGAAAAGATTTAACATTATAGAGAAAAGTTTCAACACTATAGAGAAAAGATTCGACATTATAGAGAAAAGATTCAACATTATAGAGAAAAGATTCGACATCATAGAGAAAAGATTCGACATTATAGGGAAAAGATTCGACATTATAGAGAAAAGATTCGACATCATAGAGAAAAGATTCGACATTATAGAGAAAAGATTCGACATTATAGAGAAAAGATTCAACATTATAGAGAAAAGATTCGACATCATAGAGAAAAGATTCGACATTATAGGGAAAAGATTCGACATTATAGAGAAAAGATTCGACATAGAGAGAAAAGATTCGACATTATAGAGAAAAGATTCGACACTATAGAGAAAAGATTCGACATTATAGGGAAAAGATTCAACATCATAGAGAAAAGATTTGACATTATAGAGAAAAGATTCGACATAGAGAGAAAAGATTCGACACTATAGAGAAAAGATTCGACATTATAGGGAAAAGATTCGACATCATAGAGAAAAGATTCGACATTATAAAGAAAAGATTCGACATCATAGAGAAAAGATTCGACACTATAGAAATAATAGATTCGACATTATTACTAGTCATACAACATTAGAATTCTTGTAGGCGGAATATTCGAACGGAAATGTACGATTCGACGTAAAGTTTCGACGTTCCGTCGAATATTCTTTTTGAACATTCGACAGGAACCAAGTATTATTGGATTTTCGGACGAAAGCTATTCCCCAACGAAAAACGAAATAAATCAAAACGATTTTCAGGAGTAACTAAATACATTTATTTTCCAGACGAAAACGAAAAAAACGAAACAAAATATTCCAGTCTGCACATGTCTAGTCTTCATTGTGTCATGTTCAGATCAAATATATATCATATGAAATATATATTATTAATATTAATAATAATATACATGTAATATATATATATATATATATATTATCCAATGGTTGTCACCACACACACATAAATCAGGGATAAAAAATGGACCCGGATGCACAGCAAAGACCGTAGTGCATGTAAACCAAAAAGGAGAGCGGCACTCACGGGTCTTGAAAGGTGAATACGCAATTTATAAATATATAAATAATAAAAAAATGTATGTATATATATATATATATATATATATATATACACACATATATATATTTATATATAAAATTTATATTATTATACATGTTATCTAATATAAAATAAAAATATATACAGTGTACTGTATATATATATATATATATTATTGCTATTATTGTTATAAATCTTATATATATATATATATATATATATATATATATTACATTTAAAGCTAGACACAGTTATACATATTTAAATAATAAAATCTATATATCTATTTTAGGCTGCATTAATGAGCGCTGGTGAGGCTGCATTTGATGGACGCTGGTGAGGCTGCATTTGATGGGCACAGGTGAGGCTGCATTGATGGGCACTGGTGAGGCTACATTTGGTGGACGCTGGTGAGGCTGCATTGATGGGCACTGGTGAGGCTGCATTTGCTGGGCGCTGCTGAGGCTGCATTAATGGGAACTGGTGAGGCTACATTTGATGGGTGCTGGTGAGGCTGCCTCTGATGGGCATTGGTGAGGCTGCATTGATGGGCACTGGTGAGGCTGCATTGATGGGCACTGGTGAGGCTGCATTAATGGGCGCTGGTGAGGCTGCATTAATGGGTGCTGCTGAGGCTGCCTCTGATGGGCATTGGTGAGGCTGCATTGATGGGCACTGGTGAGGCTACATTTGCTGGGCGCTGGTGAGGCTGCATTAATGGGTGCTGGTGAGGCTGCATTTGTTGGGCGCTGGTGAGGCTGCATTTGGGCACTTCATTAAAAAGGTGGGGTATACATGGGCAGGGAAAAGGGGGTTTAGCCAGGGGGGCAGCAAAACTCCTTGCACCAGCCCTGGGTGCTTAATGAGGGGGCCAGAAAGAGACATGAGATGGTGGCATGTGACCCAGACGGGGTGACAAGTTACACAAGTTTCATTAGGACAACCAGTGGTCAAGGTAAGAGGGGAAGAAAAGAATGTAATGGGGGGGGGGGGGGGGGAGATCCTGTTTCATTTCCTGTTGCACACCCAAAGAGGAACTACAAAGCTTCCGAAAAAGGCAAAAGGTTGTCACTGCTGAATGACTTTGCACTTTACATCCATAACTACACTATGAGATCCCTCCAGATTCCCAACCGCGTTATCCATCACCAATAACCCGGCTGGGAAGTGAGACTACCTGTCCTGCCGCTGCGTTGTCCAAGTTTCTGTCAGTCTGGAATGTAATTAGTGGAAATTAAAGTGGATTCTGTGAAGGGAGGTCAGAGAGAACGCGGCTGGGTCGTACTGGGTCATCACTAATCATACCAAATGAGATCGCACCTACCTGACGCCAAATCTTCATTTTTATCAGAGAAAAGTAATAATAAAAAAAAAAATCCCGAAGTGTCTAAATATTCGTTTTCTCACATTAGACTTCATCTGAAAGGAAGTTGTCGTTTTCCACAGTTCTATGCGATTATTTTTTGTTTTTTGTTTCACAATTCTGTGTACTGAGCTAACATTTATCTCCTGTACGGCAGACTCATCCTTAGGTCAGACACTGCAATTAGCATCTGTGCTGAGTGACTGCTGCTGTGCAATCAGTCGCAGGATGAACTACCTGGAGATGGGATTGCTTTCTATACTGGCGGGCCGGAAAAAGGTGGAAAAAGGTGGAAAAAGGTGGACAGTCTCACAGCTTTGATTGCCAGAGATGTCTGTAGACTTTTATTAGAAATGAGGGAGTCAGACGTCCTATAAGACTGTCCTTTTCTGTGCTACACCAACATGCCCCCCCTTATCTCAGGGACCCCCTTCATCTAATGTACATTTATCAATAAGAAAGAAAGAAAGAAAGAAAGAAAGAAAGAAAGAAAGAAAGAAAGAAAGAAAGAAAGAAAGAAAAATTAGAGAATAAATAGATAGATAGAATTGAAAGACCAAAATAAATAATTTAGAGCATAGATAGATGCATAGAAAAGAAGAAAAAAAAGACAGAAAGGGAATTAGAGAATTGATAAATTTGTAGATAGATACTAGAGATAGATAGGTAATTAGAAAGAAAGAAAGAAAGAGCAAATAGAAGAAAGAAAAGATAGATATGGTATGTAGATAGAAGTTAGAAAATCGAGATAGATAGATAGATCGATAGATAGAGAGATAGAGAGATAGATAGATAGATAGATAGATAGATAGATAGATAGATAGATAGATAGATAGATAGATAGATAGATAGATAGATAGATAGATAGATAGATATAGATAGAAGTTAGATAGATAGATATAGATAGATAGATAGATAGATAGATAGATAGATCGATAGATAGAGAGATAGAGAGATAGATAGATAGATAGATAGATAGATAGATAGATAGATAGATAGATAGATAGATAGATAGATAGATAGATAGATCGATAGATAGAGAGATAGAGAGATAGATAGATAGATAGATAGATAGATAGATAGATAGATAGATAGATAGATAGATAGATAGATAGATAGATAGATAGTAATAGATAGATAGATAGATAGATAGATAGATAGATAGATAGATAGATAGATAGATAGATAGATAGATAGATAGATAGATAGATAGATAGATAGATAGATAGATAGATAGATAGATAGATAGATAGAAGTTAGATAGATAGATAGATAGATAGATAGATAGATAAATAGATAGATAGATAGATAGATATAGATAGATAGATAGATAGATAGATAGATAGATAGATAGATAGATCGATAGATAGATAGATAGATGATAGATATGGTATGTAGGTAGAAGTTAGAAAATAGATATAGATGGATAGATGATAGATATGTGTGCACATTTGCAGTATTTTGACTAAATAGGAGAAAACTGTTAATACGTTCATTACAAAGAGGATTACATGGAATATTTAGGGCTTAAGGTGAAATCATTGTGTGAAGATTAAACCTTCTTGTTTAATTAAAAATATTTCAGCCCCCCGGTGAGATCGGGTCTCTACCTGCCACTGGACAGATCTAGGACAAGCCTCACTGCAGGCTCCATGCTGTCAGTAAGACCGTAGTAGCCATGTTATCTCAAGACATTTCTCCATCTACAGCAGGCGGCTAAAAACCTTGCTTGACTTAATCTGGCCCTTGAGGAACTATTCCTCCCACTGACACCAATGATGGGGCACTATTCCTCACATTAACAGTATGGTTGCTCTCAAAGGGCCAGCTGTATCTGGGGTGCGGTATGTACAGAGTGCAGAGTTCAGTAGTGTATCATGTACAGAGTGACAGGTTTAGGGGTGTACTACATACAGAGGGTTTAGAAGTGTGCTACGTATGGAGTGCACAATTCAGGGGTGTGCTATGTACAGAATGTGTTAACAAGTGACAGTGGAGAGTGGAGAGTGGTGGGTGAGAGCCAAAGGCGGCAGATTGGAGTTCCGCCACGTTCCGGCTGCAGAATTGGGTGCGAGGGTCACATGACAGGGCCTGGTGGGCCGGATTCGGCCCTTGTGTTTGAAATTTATGCCATAGGGGAAAAGAGGGGTCTGACACCTTGGTTTCCTTGCCTATGCTAAGTGGGGCATCCCCCATGGTTACCATGCAGCATGATAGCCTCTTGGCATGGGACCGGCAATAACTGTAGTAGCAACACCTTCAGTAGGGCACATGCATGCCTACATGGTCCAAGCAGGACAAAGGGAACTATACCATAAAATCCATATCTAAAGTTCAGCTTAAAACTATATTTCAGTCTCAAGTCAGCCATTGTGGCAGGAAGTTGGCCGAACTCCCAGAATCCTCCTGGTGACACTTATTGAAACAGATGTTGGCATAGTGGGGGTCCTCCCTTTCTACTTATAGAAACAGGCTAGTTGGTTGACACTTGAAAGGTCTTTAGCAAAGTCTGTTTCATGTTACCATTACTCCTACCTCTTCCACCTTCCTCGATGATTTTTTTATATTTCTAAAACAGGGATCTCCAAACGTTCTAAACAAAGAGCCAGTTTTCTGTCCTCCAGACTTTAAGGGGGCCAAACTGTGGCCATTGGAAGTATAAAATGCCCCGGCATCAGTGGGAGTAACCAGTGTCCCATCATTGGTCTCAATGGGAGGAATTGTGCCCCTGGTTTGGCGTTACTGAGGGGTAATTATGGCCCATCGTTTGTATCATTGGGTGGGAAGAATCCTTCCCCATAGTTGGTGCCACTGGAGGGGGGGGGGGGAATGTGCCCTATCATTGGTTTCATTAGGGGGGGGGCCGAACTGTGGCCATTGGAAGTAGAATTTAAGATCGTTTATTTGGACTTGGAAATTGGGCACTCCTATCTCTACCTCTACTGGTACACGTGGAAAAGACCTGAAGGCCGTACCCAAAGGCAGCAGCCCAATAAAGGGCTTGCCACCTTCATGTGGTGTGGTGGGGCAGAAAGCATTGGAAGAGAACTCTTTCTATCAGCCCCCACCATTACCAAGCCATTGACCGGCAACTGATTGAGTCAGGCCAGAGCGATCTCCAACCCTACAAAAGCTACCAGTAATGGTTTAGAAATGTGGTCTCCAAACTGTGGTCAGGGGGCTGGATGTAATTGTCATTGGAGATTGGGCTCTCCTTCCTTTTCTACTTCTACTGAACTATTACCAGTGACAGATTTTTACCCTACTGTGACTCCTCCCACATCATCCAATACTTTTTTGTTTTGAAGGACATTTTTTTCAACCCCTCAACTCAACTCCTCATCAGAAAACAGCCACCCTAACCAACATCACGCAGTCATTGACCCACAACTGATTGAGTCAGTCCAGAGCGATCTCCAACCCTACAAAAGCTACCAGTAATAGTTTAGAAATGTGGTCTGCAAACTGTGGCTGGGGGGGGGGGCTGGATTCAAACCCCATTGGAGATTGGGCTCTCCTTCCTTTTCTACCTCTATTGAACTATTATCGGTGGCAGTTTTTTGAACCTACTGTGACTCCGCCCACATCTTCCAAGACTTTTTTGTTTTGAAGGACATTTTTTCAACCCCTCAACTCAACTCCTCTTTGGGAAAAGCAGCCTCCCTAACCAACATCACCCAACCATTGACCCACAACTGATTGACCCTAATTGGCATTTTTTTAACCCTACTGTCACTCTGCCCACATCATCCAAGACTTTTTTGTTTGGAAGGACATTTTTTTCAACCCCTCAAATCCTCTTCAGAAAACAGCCACCCTAACCAACATCATGCAGTCATTGACCCACAACTGATTGAGTCAGTCCAGAGCGCGCTCCAACCCTACAAAAGCTACCAGTAATGGTTTAGAGACATGGTCTCCAAACTGTGGCTGGGGGAGCTGGATGTAATCCTCATTGGAGATTGGGCACTCCTTCCTTTTCTACCTCTACTGAACTATTACCGGTGGCAGTTTTTTGACCCTACTGTGACTCCGCCCACATCATACAAGACTTTTTTGTTTTGAAGGACATCTTTTTCAACCCCTCAACTCCTCTTTGGGAAAAGCAGCCACCCTAACCAACATCACCCAACCATTGACCCACAACTGATTGACCCTGATTGGCAGTTTTTTGACCCTACTGGGACTCCGACTTTTTTTGTTTTGAAGGACTTTTTTTGCAACCCCTCAACTCAACTCCTCTTCAGAAAACAGCCACCCTAACCAACATCACGCAGCTATTGACCCACAACTGATTGAGTCAGTCCAGAGCGCTCTCAAACCCTACAAAAGCTACCAGTAATGGTTTAGAAACGTGGTCTCCAAACTGTGGCCAGGGGGCTGGATGCAATCCTCATTGGAGATTGAGCACTCAGAAAACAGCCACCCTAACCAACATCTGTTCCGCAGCACTTTTTCCGAAATAGCCATAAGTGGTCTATAATGTAACTATCAAATACCGGCATGCTCGAATTTCCTATCCGGCAACGGCCAAGACCGGCCAATTGTCAACTTTTTTTTTTTTTTGTGAAACGAATACATAAAAATTCAAGTATGCAAGGCTAAACAAAAACTATGCGAGCTCCAGCCGCCCCCTCGCTCTTTCTCTCGTCGGTATTTCCTGGTGTTTAAAGATTTTCGCGTTCGGGTCTCCGAGACGGAATATTATCAAGACTTTCGATCAATGACAGAAAAAGAAAAGTCAAATCTGGCCATGAAATTTGGAAGATGGAAAAATCTGCAGACAGTTAACCGGCCTATCCTCTGCCCCCAAAATAATTCAACATTTTCTATCGCCATGTGCTTTTTATTACGGCCGTGACTTGTGCGCAGTTTTTTTTTTTTTTCCCTTCGGTGTCTGAATAAAGTTGATTCAATTACTGTACCCTTGGATTTGAACATCGCCCCAAGGGAGAGCGGTGGTGTAATGCATCAATGCCTTTTGCGTTCTGCGCAGGGACCAGAATAGTGTTACCCATTTGCATTCAGACCGCTGACTTCATTAATTTGAAACTCCTGTAATTGACTTTCGTCTTCTTTTTTTTTTTTCTCCCCCCGTAGGTGACATTAGCATATAAATAGTGTTATTGTTGGAGGGGTGAAAGTTCAGCAGGCGATGGTCAATGTATTGAGTGGTAGATTATTGTTGATAAATACGTAGCGGGCGTGATAGATGAGCGATCGATGGAAGGACAGGAATCGCGAGTCACATGCTTACGTGTATTGTGTTCGGCGCAGTGCGGCAATTTATATTTAAATTTGGCGTGCCGTATAGCTGACTGTGCAGAATTCAGACGTTACGTGACAGATCTGACCATTTCGTATCATAACAGGCTGTTGTATAGAATTGTGGTCTTCAAACTGACGCCAAGGGGCCAGATGCGGCCCTTTGCTTGTCTTTATCCGGCCCTTAGGGCACTTTTTCTCCCACTGATGCAAGAAACTATTCCTACCACTGAAACCAACAATGGGGCACAATTTCTTCTATAGACACCAACAATTGGGCTGATTCCCCGGGCCCAGTCATAGTCGTGGGGCCCAAAGCAGCTGCCCCCTTGAGCCTACACTGCCTAAATATAGTTGACAAGTGGATTCGGGGGGGGGGCAAGAAAAGGTTTGCCCAGGGTCCAGTCAATATTAAAGACAGTCTTGGTTACCAATGATGGTGTGCTATTACTTCCACTGACACCAATGATGGGACACTATTCCTCCACTGACACCAATGATGGGGCACTATTACCCCCACTGATACCAATGATGGGACACTATTGCTCCACTGACACCAATGATGGGACATTATTACCCCCACTGACACCAATGATGGGGCACTATTTATCCCATTGACACCAACAATAGGGCACTATTTCTCCCACTGACACCAATTAAAAGACACTATTCCTCCACTGACACCAATGATGGGACACTATTACCCCCACTGACACCAATGATGGGACACTATTGCTCCACTGACACCAATGATGGGACATTATTACCCCCACTGACACCAATGATGGGGCACTATTTATTCCATTGACACCAACAATAGGGCACTATTCCTCCACTGACACCAATGATGGAGCACTATTCCTCCACTGACACCAATGATGGGACACTAGTCCTCCCACTGACACCAATGATAGGACACTATTCCTCCACAGACACCAATGATGGGACACTATTCCTCCCACTGACACCAATGATGGGACACTATTCCTCCCCACTGACACCAATGATGGTGCACTATTTATCCCATTGACACCAACAATAGGGCACTATTTCTCCCACTGTCACCAATGATGGGGCACTATTCCTCCCACTGACACTAATGATGGGACACAGACAGGGAGCAGAAGATCAGTGTTGTGTCACTAGGCAGAACAGAGAAATGCCTTGTTTACACAGGCACCCCCCCCGTTCTGCAGCTCTGTGACACACGATCGCGGGACACCGGCAGACATGGAGTCGGCAGGTCCCGCGGGCAAGGTCACGGAGCTTGCGGCAGGGGGCGTGTTGCTTTGCGCAGCCGTGACATTCTGCCGACGTATATCTACATGGCACGGTCGGCAAGTGGCTCTGGGCGCATGCACAGTGGTTCCATGGCCACTGGCCCTGTAAGGCAGGCTGTATGGGACCCCATGGTGACTGGTGATCCTGCATCTCTGAGCCAACACCCCAGTCCAGGAAGTAGGTAATGACCCTTCATGATGTCTGAACAAAGATGGTTCCATCTTTCCATCTTTCTGGAGGAAAAAGTTGATGAATGAGAGGGGAGTAGTAGGATCTCTGTGATGGGTAATAAATACCTGGAAGTGTTATACTGGCACATAACTGAGCATCAGGGGCCCTCATGGGGCAATAGGAGATTATTGGGCCCCCGGGCAATAGGAAATTATGGGGCCCCCGGACACTAGGAGATTATGGGGTCCAAGGCAATAGGAGATTATTGGGCCCCCTGGCAATAGGAAATTATGGGGCCCCTGGGCAATAGGAGATTATGAGGCCCCCGGACACTAGGAGATTATGGGGCCCCCGGGACTAGGAGATTATGGGGCCCAAGGCAATAGGAGATTATGAGGCCCCCGGACACTAGGAGATTATGGGGCCAAAGGCAATAGGAGATTATTGGGCCCCCTGGCAATAGGAAATTATGGGGCCCCTGGGCAATAGGAGATTATGAGGCCCCGGACACTAGGAGATTATGGGGCCCCCGGGACTAAGAGATTATGGGGCCCAAGGCAATAGGAGATTATGAGGCCCCCGGACACTAGGAGATTATGGGGCCAAAGGCAATAGGAGATTATGGGGCCAAAGGCAATAGGAGATTATTGGGCCCCCTGGCAATAGGAAATTATGGGGCCCCTGGGCAATAGGAGATTATGAGGCCCCCAGACACTAGGAGATTATGAGGCCCCCGGACACTAGGAGATTATGGGGTCCAAGGCAATAGGAGATTATTGGGCCCCCTGGCAATAGGAAATTATGGGGCCCCTGGGCAATAGGAGATTATGAGGCCCCCGGACACTAGGAGAATATGGGGCCCCCGGCACTAGGAGATTATGGGGCCCAAGGCAATAGGAGATTATGGGGCCCCTGGGCAATAGGAGATTATGAGGCCCCCGGACACTAGGAGATTATGGGGCCAAAGGCAATAGGAGATTATTGGGCCCCCTGGCAATAGGAAATTATGGGGCCCCTGGGCAATAGGAGATTATGAGGCCCCCGGACACTAGGAGATTATGGGGCCCCCGGCACTAGGAGATTATGGGGCCCCCGGCACTAGGAGATTATGGGGCCCCCAGGCAATAAGTTATGGGGCCACACAGTACTGTATACACACACATACATACAGTATACATACACACAGTATACATGCACACAGAATACACTCACACACACAGTATACACACACACAGAATACACACACACACACACTGAGAAGGTACTGGAGAGGCGGGGCAGCTATAATCTTGGGATTTTTAGACCGAAATGATGTCGGTAAAGGGCATTTCAGGGACAGATGTAAAAAGAAAACACAGATTTTTACATACTATCCCTGGTTCTACTGAGGCTGGCAACCCAGATGGGCCCCCTAGTGGCATGGGGCCCTCGGGCAGTGCTCGAGTGCCCGAATGGTAAGTCTGCCCCCGCTGAGCATATATGCTTATAGTTGAGGTTGATTGACTCTTTCGCAGAGGCTAATACAGGACAAAAAAAAAAAAAAACGCTCAGAAAACAATTCTCAACCTCAAAATACCTTCTGACCATTGAGAGATCTCCCTTTCACTTCGGAGCCGCGCTCGGTCCAGCTGCTTTGCTAGCCTGTGGCCTTTTTCTGATGTGGTTAAGGGGTTAAAAGGATCCTTGGAGTTGAAAACACGGCTCAGGCTGCTCCGAGCTAACCACAAATTCAGAACATGACTAGCAACATCTCAGCATTCTGCAAAGCTGGATGGCGGCCCACAGCACTGGAGGCTCTAATACCTCCAGAAATCAATCTAAAGTTTCAGAAGGGAGGAAAAAAAAAAAAAAAGAAAAGTTTTTTAGCTACCAAAAAAAG
This sequence comes from Rana kukunoris, assembly GCA_029574335.1. Lineage (NCBI taxonomy): Eukaryota > Metazoa > Chordata > Amphibia > Anura > Ranidae > Rana > Rana kukunoris. The sequence goes on along the minus strand of CM056058.1, from coordinate 153,419,180 downwards.
TGCCAGAATTCCTTCCAGCCGTGGAGATTGGATTTGCCTCCTTCCCGTGTCCTACTCTGCCTTCTGGACCTTTGGAACTGGAGCTATGTCTGGCCAAAGCTTGGGCTGGAAGGTTGCGGTGGTAGTGCTGTAAACCGATAAGCTTAAAGGGTGAGTCTATCCAAATGTGATGTTTCGGTCATGGGCGCCTGCTGGTGGGCTAAAACCTCAGCGGGATTAATAATAAAACCAGAGCGGGGGAGGGGCAATGGACAAGATCAGAAAAGCTGTTTTCATCTTTTAAAGGATCAGTCCTCCTAAAAAGGACGTCTTATTTATAGGTGGGATCTGATGGCTTCTTCTATGTCTTGGACGCTCCAACAGTGCCATAACAACAGAGTAGTTGGCTAGTCTCATCTTTTAAAGGGTTAGTCCACTCAAAAGTGATGTCTTACTTATACGTGGGACCTGGTGGTTTCTTCTATGTCTCGGACGCTCCAACAGTGCCATAATAACAGAGTAGTTGGCTAGTCTCATCTTTTAAATGGTTAGTCCACTCAAAAGTGATGTCTTACTTATACGTGGGACCTGGTGGTTTCTTCTATGTCTTGGACGCTCCAACAGTGCCATAATAATGGAGTAGTTGGCTAGTCTCATCTTTTAAAGGATCAGTCCTCCTAAAAAGGACGTCTTATTTATAGGTGGGATCTGGTGGCTTCTTCTATGTCTTGGACACACCAACAGTGCCATAACAACAGAATAGTTGGCTAGTCTCATCTTTTAAAGAGTCAGTCCACCTAAAAGTGATGTCTTACTTATACGTGGGACCTGGTGGCTTCATCTATGTCTTGGGCACTCCAACAGTGAGCTCTCCCTGCCATAATGAAGGGGCAGTTTGCAAGCATAGCAAATCGGTTCTCTTTTAAAGGGTCAGTCTACTCAAATGTGATATCTTACTAATAGGTGGAACCTGGTGGCTTCTTCTGGCTTGGACGTTCCAGGAGTTCTTAAGTGAGAAAATAAAACCCTACGTCACTAACCGCGTGCTCCGGTCAACCAACCAAAACCTTCTCCAAATCCATAAATCCCACTACAAATCTAAGGGAGAACGCAAATTTGCAGCCCAAGGACCTCGACTCTGGAATGCTCTTCCCACGACCATCCACCTGGAAGAAAACCATCGGGTTTTTAGGAAAAAACTAAAGACCCATCTCTTCTGAAGGACCAGGACGACACTGGAAGGAAAGCGCCTTGATGCGATTAAGTTCGCATTTGTTGCGCTATACAAGTTACTCACTCACTCTCACTCACTCTCAGGAGTGCCATAATGAAGGAGCACTTGGCTCTTCTCATCTTTTAAAGGGTCAGTCCACTCAAAAGTAATGTCTTAGTCACAGGTGGGATCTAGTGGCTTCATCTTTGTCTTGGGTACTCCAACAGTGCCCTAATAAAGGAGCCGTTGGCAAGAACAGCAAAGCAGTTCTCACCTTTTAAAGAGTCAGTCACTCGAAAGTGATGTCTTACTGATACATGGGACCACCTGGTGGCTTCATCTATGTCTTGGGCACTCCAACAGTGAGCTCTCCCTGCCATAATGAAGGAGCAGTTGGCAAGAATTGCAAATTGGTTCTCAAATGTGATGTCTTACTCAAAGGTGGAACCTGATGGCTTCTTGGATGCTCCAGGAGTGAACTAATGAAGTAGTAGTTGGCTAGTCTCATCTTTTAAAGGGTCAGTCCACTCAAAAGTGATGTCTTACTGATACGTGGGACCTGGTGGCTTCATCTATGTCTTGGGCACTCCAACAGTGAGCTCTCCCTGCCATAATGAAGGAGCAGTTGGCAGGAACAGCAAAGAAAATCTCATCTTTTAAGGGGGCAGTCCACTCAAACGTGATGTCTTACTCATAGTGGAACCTGGTGGCGTCTTCTGGCTTGGACGCTCCTAATGAAGGAGCAGTTGGCTCTTCTCATCTTTTAAAGGGTCAGTCCACTTAAAAGTAATATCTTAGTCACAGGTGGGACCTAGTAGCTTCATCTATGTCTTGGGCACTCCAAAACGAGCTCTGCTTGCCATAATGAAGGAGCAGTTGGCAAGAACAGCAAAGACAATCTCATCTTTTAAGGGGGCAGTCCACTCAAAAGTCATGTCTTAGTTATAGGTGGGCCTCGGTGGCTTGTTCTACTGCATGTCTTGGACACTCCAACAGTGCCCTAATGAAGGAGCAGTTAGCAAGAACAGCAAAGCGGTTCTCACCTTTTAAAGAGTCAGTCTCCTCAAAAGTGATGTCTTACTTATACGTGGGACCTGGTGGCTTCATCTATGTCTTGGGCACTCCAACAGTGAGCTCTCCCTGCCATAATGAAGGAGCAGTTGGCAAGAATAGCAAATCGGTTTGCATCATTTAAAGGGTCAGTCTACCCAAACGTGATGTCTTACTCATAGGTGGAACCTAATGGCTTCTTCTGGCTTGGACGCTCGAGGAGTGCCATAATGAAGGAGCAGTTGGCTTTTCTCCCGAGGAGTGCCCCAATGAAGTAGCAGTTGGCTTTTCTCATCTTTTAAAGAGTCAGTCCACTCAAAAGTAATGTCTTAGTCATAGGTGGGACATAGTGGCTTCATCTATGTCTTGGGCACTCCAAACTTAGCTCTGCTTGCTTTAACAAAGGAGCAGTTGGCAAGAACAGCAAAGCGGGTTCTCACCTTTTAAAGAGTCAGTCTACTCAAAAATGATGTCTTAGTTATAGGTGGGAGCTGATGGCTTCTTCTATGTGTTGGATGCTCCAACAGTGAAATCTACCTGCTGTAATGAAGAAGTAGTTGGCAAGAACAGCAAGGCCGTTATCATCTTTAAAGGGTCAGTCCACTCACAAGTGATGTTTTAGTTATACTCAGGGCCGCCATCAGGGGGGTACAGGCAGTACACCTGTAAGGGGCCCGGGGGTCCCAAGGGCCCCAGATGGCAACCCCCTCTTTTTTTTATAAAAATATATTTTTTTAATATATTTTTATTTTATTTTTTATTAAAGGGCCATTTTTTTAGGGGTCTGTAGGTCCCCAGGGGCCCCGAGATCCCCAGGGCCCCAGATGACAACCCCCCTTTTTTTTATAAAGAAAAAATATTTTTTATATATTTTTTTTATTTCTTTTATTTTTTATATATATATATATATATATATATATATATATATATATATATATATATATATATATATATATATACACTGTATATATATATATATATATATATATATATATAATATTATTATTATTATTATTAAAGGGCCCAGAGGTCCCCAGGGCCCCCGGATGACAACCCTCCTTTTTGTATAAAAATGTTTTACATTTTTTTCATATTATTTTATTTCTTTTTTTTTTATATATATATATAGATATATTTTTATTAAAGGGCTCAGAGGTCCCCAGGGCCCCATGTGTCAAACCCCCCCCCCCTATTTTATAAATGTTTTTTTTTTATTTTTGTTTATATATATATTTTTTATTTATTTTTATTAATGGGCCCAGAGGTCCCCAGGGCCCTGGAAGGCAACCCCTTGTTTTTTTTTATATATGTATTTTTTATTTATTTTTTATTAAAGGGCCTAGAGGTTTCTTTTTATTAAAGGTCCCAGATGACCCGGATGGAAAGCCCTCTTTTTTTGTAATTTCTATTTAAATGATTAAAGTGCCCAGAGGTCCCCAGATGGCAACCACCCTTTTAAAAAAAAATATATATATATATATATTTCTCTTTTCTTTTTAAATTAAAGGGCCTAGAGGTCCGCCCCCCCCCCCGCTTCATTTTGTAAAGGGCCCCCGGCTTCTTCTCAATTTGCGGGAACCCCCCCGCTTCTCAATTTCAGGTGGCAGCACACCCCCCCCCCCCGGTTCTCTGCTTCAGGGGGCCCATGCCTGAAGCTGTGTAAGGGGCCCCAAAATTCCTCATGGCGGCCCTGGTCATACTGTAGTTGGGACCTGGTGGCTTTTTATATGTCTTGGACGCCCCAACAGTGATAATTCCACCTGGGAGGTTTGGATAGTCCAACCCATCCTCCTGTTGGACTCTCTATAATATAAAATAAATAGAAAGCCACCAGAGATGGTGGGAAGGCCTCGCAATGGGCACAGAAGGTGTGCAGACCCGGAACTCAACTCAGAGATCTCACCAATAGAGACACCGACAGATAGGAAAACCGTAAGGTCATTTAACTCCCCAGCGTCAACCAAACACTAAAATTTTCCATGTGGCGCAACACAACCCTACGGGCAGCTCTTTGACACCAGATACTTTCAAGTTTTTCCTATTACACCGGCGTCCACACCGTTTTTTTGTTCTGTGAGAAAACACATTTTTTTGGCAATTTTCCTGTATGATGTTTTGGGCAAGGTAAGAGTTAATAAAGAAGAATACAGTTTTAATGTCACGCTGAAGGTGTGTAAAGCAATTGTTTTTTCCAGGCAGAGAGCGCTGTCAAACACCTTACAGGACGGTATAATCTCATCGTGCTTTCTGCTTCATGTGGTGAGCGTGGTTAGGTAGCACGTTTGACACGTCTCTATGTTCTCACCAGTCTGGTTTAAGTTTGAGGTCACAAAACCCTACATGCCTACACTTAAAAGGCATTTTCCGCCCTCTGGTGACTTTTGTGCGCACGTCTTTTTCTAACGCGTTGCTTCCTTCTGTGCTTTTCAGCCATGCAATCCCTTCACCAGCTACCCTCAGTTGCGTTGAGAGTTGAGATAGGACGCGGCTCGTTGTCCTGCATCAGGACTTCTGCCATCACAAAAAAAAAAAGTTGTGGTATCAAAACAACGCATCATGTAAAAATAGACGTCGCCAAACTGATATACTAAAACTACTCATAGATGAAAGGCCACTGTTAACAAAGTCTATTGAATATATTTATACAATCATTGTAACGGCACCCCAAATGGGACGTTTAGGATATTCCCTTTCCGAACACAAGGCAGCTACACACACTCCACAATCCAGGCGAACAAGATCCATAAGAATTCCCCCCATTAACGAGACACACTGCTCTGTTTGAGGTTCAACAGGAATGAATTAATTGGAAGGAAACAGTCCCTTTTTTATACACTTGAGAATACTGAACAACCCACAACATCACACCATGGTACCTAATGAGCCAACCCCAATACACATCATCCTCAATTCTTCTAGTAGACACCCTGACTCCGGCTCCTGACCTAATTTACATTAGCTAATTAACTACAGTTGATGACTCAGACACCTGACCTTTAGGTTGTCTGCTAACATACAATACACATTATCACAGGATTCCTTCACACAATACAGGGTCAATTAGCACAAGCCACAATGAAAGATGCTCAGAAGCCATCCTATTATTTACATCACAACAGACAGACAGGTGGGCTGCAGTTGATGGCATTAACATCTTTCAATTAACCTGTTGAGTTCATAATCAACAAACAGCAACCAGTTCTCCACAGATATGCTGAAATACATTGTGGACAATAACCACACAACAGTCCTATCCCAGGTAGTCCAAGATATATTCTGAATTTCCATTATTTTCTGGCTCATGCTTTCTAAGAGCTTCTGGGTCCCACGGACCCTCCCGTTACAATCATTTATAGTCATGAAATTGTGGAACTGAAAAAGTAAGAGCACGTTGATGGCTATGACCTGACAGATAATTTACAAAGAAGGCAACTGTCCCAGATTTCCCGGGACAGTCCCACATTTTCCGGGACAGTCCCACATTTTGCACCTCTGTCCCAATGATGCTGCGTCCTGGGAAATGTCCCGGGATCACATTGTCATCCATGTACGAGTCCCGGATTTCCCGGGACAGTCCCACATTTTCCGGGACAGTCCCACATTTTGCACCTCTGTCCCAATGATGCTGTGTCCTGGGAAATGTCCCGGGATCACATTGTCATCCATGTACGAGTCCCGGATTTCCCGGGACAGTCCCATATTTTCCGGGACAGTCCCACATTTTGCACCTCTGTCCCAATGATGCTGCGTCCTGGGAAATGTCCCGGGATCACATTGTCATCCATGTACGAGTTATTGCATATGTGCATTAACTCAATAAGATTTTCATAACAGTAATTGGGTGTCAGCCAGTAAATGAATAGGGTCAGCAGGGCCCTCCGGTCACTGGGAGGATTTGATGAGGGCACTGGGCAAAGTTAATTGTACTCTAGAGATCAGGACTAAAATGTTGGTAAATATGTGTAACGGAAGCCCAAATGGGACAGGGGTTAAAGCCGTTTAGGATATTTCATTCCCGAACCCAAGGCAGCTACCGACACTCCACAATCCGGCGAACATGACCCATACGAATTTCCCCATTAACGAGACACAGCTCTGTTTGAGGTTCAACAGAAAAGACCATCTTTATAGAGAAAGCAGGCTCTTATATACACAAAAAGAATACTGCAGTAATCGAATGAACAATGACCCAACTCCACCCACACCATCATACAATGGTTCCTAACGAGCCCCAATACACATCTTTTAGTAGACATTCTGGCTCCAGCTGACATAATTTACATGAGCTAATTAACTACAGCTGATAATTCATACACCTGACCTTTAGACTGTCTGCTAACTCACAATACACATTTATCATCAATAGACCTTCACACAATACAGGGTCAATTAGCACAAGCCACAATGAAAGATCCTCAGAAGCCATCCTAGATTTATTTACATCACACCAGACAGGTGGGCTGGAGTTTATGACATTAACACCTAACAGTATGTGTCCCCACATTATGAATGAGTCACTATTTCAATTAACCTATTGAGTTCAGAATCAACAAACAGCAACCAGTTCTCCACAGATATCCTGGAATATATTGTGGATAATAATTACATAATAGTCTAATCTCAGGTAGTCCAATATATATTCTGACTGTCCATTATTTTCTGGCTCATGCTTTCTAAGAACTTCTGGGTCCCACGGCCCTCCCGTTACAGTATGTTTTTACTTTAATTGCCTAGTAAGACTGGGGTGCCTGGCTGCCACCAAACTTGGAGGAGAGGAAGGCAGTGGGAGGGAAAGGTTCTGCTCTTCCTATTGGATGACTACAGCTTCAATCCAATGATAACCCTATTGACAGGTTCTAGGCTGGTCTCATTCAGCCACCTAATTGTGCACAACCTCAACTGGAGGAGCTTCTCAAGGGTGGTAGGGGGTGAGAGAATGGTTCAGCTCCATGATCCTCCTTTTTTTTACCAAGACTCCACAGTTACAGTGCCGGCCCCTGAGGAGAAGCAATACATATTATTTCCCCTGCCCCCACCTTCATCACTTTCTTCATTGTGTAAGCATGCTACAGTTCACAGAGGAGGGGAAGTTTTGCAGTGAAGAGTCAATAGGTAGGAAGACTCAGTGGATCACAGGGAGCTGGTGAGGGCCCTTAGATGGTGGAGGCCCAAGTGCAGTTGGTCATTTTGCTCCACCTCTAATTTGGAGCGGCTTGAGCTGGACTCTAGGCAAATGTAAAAGACATAGAGTGATAGGGAGATGAGCTTATCACTGTGCTGCTCCTCCTTTTACTGTCCAGTTACAGACTGGGGTGATGCTGCTCACCAGACTGATGACATCTAGGGGCAGAAAAAGGTACTACGGGAAAAACCTCTAGATTAGTGGTCTCAAGCTGGCGGCCCCCCAGCTGTCCCATCATGCCTCTGCCCTGGGACGATACTGGGCAGGTGCACGGGTTGCAGTGCACCCAGGCGCCACAGAGGTGGGGGCGCTGAAGCACCAGAGTACCATCTCCTGTACTATATCTGCAGTCTCTGACCATCTCCTGTACTATGTCTGTAGTCTTTGACCATCTCCTGTACTTTGTCTGATGTCTCTGACCATCTCCTGTACTATACCTGCAGTCTCTGACCATCTCCTGTACTATGTCTGCAGTCTCTGACCATCTCCTGTACTATGTCTGATGTCTCTGACCATCTCCTGTACTATATCTGCAGTCTCTGACCATCTCCTGTACTATGTCTGCACTCTCTGACCATGTGGGGGCGCCAGAAATATTTCTGCACCCAGGTGTCTGTGACCCTAGGATCGGCCCTGCCTCTGCCTGTAGGAGTCATGCTTGTAACTGTCAGTCTTGGAATGCCTCATGGGACTTGTAGTTTAACAACAGCTGGGGGGGCACCAGTTTGAGACCCCTGATCTAGATTAAAGCTGAATATTGCAACAAAAACTGTTTTTTTATTCTATTTTTTATTGGCCTTATATTAAAATTCACATAAAAAATCTTGCACTAATGGCTACTGTAGTATGTAGCCAGGAATAGGGTAGTCTAGCATACCATGGTGCCGCCCTCTCCTCCGCCACGTGGTCGGCCGATCTGACAGGCATTTGCCGTGGAGCCTTTCAGAGACACCCACATACACACGTCCATTCATTTTTTTGAAAAAACAAGACGCGTTTGTCGCGACCTTAAATTAAATAAATGCTAATGAGCAGCACAGAGGAGATGTGCAGGCTTCATCAGGATGAATGACATCTTGTTCCACTTCCCCTCCCCACCTGTAGACTCCGTAGCTCAGCCACCATCCCCGAGGACATCCTAACCAAAGGCACCACAGATGATATCTGTTTCCTCTTCCACCGAACCCCACGTAAATCAATCAAAGGCTGGGCATCCTGCTTCATAGTGGCCAGATAATACAAAAACAAGTGCAGCTTTTCATGACATATGCTGGCTGTATACAGCATACACTGAGTCACAAGGAAAGGATTTGTAGACTTTTTACATATATATTTTGTTTTCAGTAACTTTTGAAGTGCGGGAAAAAAAATCCATGACAAAATATACAATCACAGTATTAAAAAAACACAGTATTAAAAAAACTAAAAAAAAACTCTTAAAACTTTTACAATAGGTCGCCATTCACATTTCATGTAGGATCCAACCACATGCATCCTTGTAACCAAAGATGCAAAGCCACACATTTTCATTGGATGCTAGGATGCTGGAGGCCACCAGCGTCCTAGTAAAATGCTTAGCAATGCCTCCAACATCCTAGCAACCAATGACGATGTGTGGCTATGCATCTTTGGTTGCTAGGATGCATGTGGTTGGGTGATACAGCACCATTTGTTGTGCACTGGTGAATGTCTTCTCCATAACAACCAATGAAGCTGTAGGATCCAACCACATGCATCCTTGTAACCAAAGATGCAAAGCCACACATCGTCATCGGTTGCTAGGATGCTGGAGGCCACCAGCGTCCTAGTAACCAGCTTACCAATGCCTCCAACATCCTAGCAACCAATGACGATGTGTGGCTATGCATCAATGGTTGCTAGGATGCATCATGTGGTTTGGTGGTACAGCATCATTGGTTGTGCACTGGTGGATGCCTGTTCCACAACAGCTAATGATGCTATAGGACTCAAACACATGTACCCTAGCAACCAATGATGCATAGCCACACATCATTATTGGTTGCTAGGATGCTGGAGGCTGCCAGAATCCTAGTAACCAGCTTAGCAATGCCTCCAACATCCTAGCAACCAATGACGATATGTGGCTATGCATCATTGGTTGCTAGGATGCATGTGGTTGGGTGGTACAGCATCATTGGTTGTGCACAGGTGGATGCCTGTTTCATAACAGCTAATCAAGCTTTAGGACCCAAGCACATGCATTCTTGACACCAAATATGCCAATCCACACATCCTCATTGGTTGCTAGGATGCTGGAGGCCACCAGCGTCCTATTAACCAGCCTAGCAATGCCACACTGCGCTGCAGTGAAGATGGAGTGTACATTATGCACACCCCAACCTCAGTGCCACCCCCCCTCCCAACAATTGCCACCCGAGACAGTTCCTTTAACTTGCCTTGTTGGTGGCATGCCCCTGTAGAGACCTGGGGGCTGTGGGGTAAGCAATGCAAAGCCTGTACATTGCACCTACAATGCCCTGATCGCAATGCTCTGCAGACCTGAATGCAAAAATGTAATAAATTCACTTTTTCTTTTACCATTGTTGGTGCATTTTTTTTATTTTTTTCTACAAGGCAGACCGAGCCTTTAACCCTTCTTCTCCATGTCTCAAACTTCACGTCTGTTGTTGTTTTTTTTTTTTTTTTTTTACGCTCTGAGCCTCTCATCCAAGCCTGTAACAGACTAATGTAGCAAAAAGAAGAAAAACATTTTTTTTTTTAGTTTTTCGTTTTTCTCTTCCTCAGTATGGCTGAGAGCGGCGGGGCTGTCAGGGCCTTTCAGCGGTGGTCTCCCTGGGATTCTGCTATGTTACAGACTTCACCATTGTGTGCCGGTGGCCGGCATCCACTCCTGTGCAAACCGCAAACCTGATACTCCGACCACACTCTAAAAAGAGGCTTTGTAACGGGGGGAGACTTATCAGACGACCGTCTTCTGTGTTATTTTTTTTTTAATATATATATATATTATTTTTATTATTATTATGGCGTGCCTCCCTTTTACATAGACGTTTTACGACTCTGATAGGAAATATACGGCCTGCGTCTGGAAGGAGGAAGGCACGTCCTGAAAACTTTCAGGAAAACCGAATTCTTCTGCTGCTTCCATCGATAATGAGGCGTGAGAGGATTTTTCAGTATTAAAAGCTCATATGTATCGTTTTTTTTAAACAACAGAGGGCGCCGCCATGCAGGCCGAGCGCCCGCGTGGAAGAGGATGGTACAGACACAGCAGATTTACAACCTGCAATCACAGGGGGTCTTATAAATGTTCCTGAAAGCTAAACTGTCTGTGCTGCCCACAGCAAGCAGATTTTATCTGTATGCACGTCTCAGAAGCAGATTGGTTGCTGTCCACGCAGAATCTGGGTGTAAAGAGAGTCAGTAGTGGCAGGGCTTTGTCTTAACCACGTGCCGACCGCCGCATGTATATATATACGTCGGCAGAACGGCACGGCTGCGCAAAAGGATGTAGCTGTATGTCTCTTTGAATTTTTCGCCGCGCCCCACGCTGTTCTCGATGTCCGCCAGGTGTGGCAGAACGGGGAGATGTAAACAAGGCATTTCCCTGTTCTGTCTAGTAACAGGACACTGATCTTCTGCTCCTTGTCATCGTGAGCAGTGATCAGTGTCGTGTCACTCGTAGCCACACCACCCACACAGTTAGAATCACTCCCTAGAACACACTTAACCCCTTCCTCGCCCCCTAGTGGTTAACCCCATTCCCTGCCAATATCATTTACACAGTAATCAGTGCTCCACCCACTACAGGCCCCTCACATCACTTTGACTCTAACCCTACCCTAACCAATTTCTAACTCTACTCTAACCAATCCCTAACTCTACTATAAGCAATCCATTACTCTACTCTAACCAATCCCTCAGGCCCTGTACACACGAGGAGACATGTCCGACGAAAACGGTCCGTGGACCGTTTTCGTCGGACATGTCTCCGGGGATCTTTTGGTCTGATGGTGTGTACACACCATCAGACCAAAATCCCCGCGGACAGAAAACGCGGTGACGTAGAAGTCACCGACATCCTCAATCCAGGAAGTTCAATGCTTCCACGCATGCGTCAAATTAATTCGACGCATGCGGGGGATTTCGGTTCGCTAGTTAGACGTACTAACCAGCGGACATGTCCGACGGACAGGTTTCCAGCGGACAAGTTTCTAAGCATGCTTAGAAAAATAAACTTTTGTCTGCTGGAAACCTGTCCACTAGGCCGTGCACACGATCGGACATGTCCGCGGAAACTGGTCTGTGGACCAATTTCAGCGGACATGTCTCCTCGTGTGTCCTAACTCTACTCTAACCAATCCCTTACTATACTCTAACCAATCCCTTACTATACTCTAACCAATCCCTAACTCTACTCTAACCAATCCCTTACTATACTCTAACCAATCCCTTACTATACTCTAACCAATCCCTAACTCTACTCTAACCAATCCCTAACTCTACTCTAACCAATCCCTTGCTCTACTCTAACCAATCCATTACTATACTCTAACCAATCCCTTACTCTACTCTAACCAATCCCTTACTCTACTCAAACCAATCCCTAACTCTACTCTAACCAATCCCTTACTCTACTCTAACCAATCCCTTACTCTACTCTAACCAATCCCTAACTCTACTCTAACCAATCCCTTACTCTACTTTAACCAATCCCTTACTCTACTCTAACCAATCCCTAACTCTACTCTAACCAATCCCTAACTCTACTATAACCAATCCCTAACTCTACTCTAACCAATCCCTTACTCTACTTTAACCAATCCCTTACTCTACTCTAACCAATCCCTAACTCTACTATAACCAATCCCTTACTATACTCTAACCCAGGGCTCAAAATTTCAAGTCCTGAGCTACTTGCCAGGCCTCAAGAGTTACTCGCCACCAGTTTCCCCACCTAATTCATACACTGCCTTGCACCTAATTGCACCCGTAAACACGCCCTCATAGATTATCTCATGGAATTAAATGTTTTATGCAGAATCAAGTTACACAATTGCATATTACCAACAACAACTTTAACAAAATGGGACAGGGCACTGGGGGCAGACCAGAGGGACATGGCACTAGAACTGGGTCTCTTCCCCATTCTCTTGCTGTCACCTCTGCAACTCCCATCCATCCTCTCTCTCTCTCCCCCCCTCTCCTATTCATCTCATTATCAGGAGCCTGTGTGTGCAGCTCCATGCTTGCATGTCCCCACTTCCCCCTTTTATTCAGGCTGGCAGTGAGGAGAGGAGCTGCAGCACAGCGGGAGGGAGTACAATCCAGCGCTGAAATCCATGCAACTGCACAGCCATTGACATGTATATATATACGTCGGCAGAACGGCACGGCTGCGCAAAAGGATGTAGCTGTACGTCTCTTTGAATTTTTCGCCGCGCCCCACGCTGTTCTCGATGTCCGCCAGGTGTGGACATCACTCACATCACTTTGACTCTAACCCTACCCTAACCAATTCCTAACTCTACCCTAACCAATCCCTAACTCTACTATAAGCAATCCATTACTCTACTCAACCAATCCCTCAGGCCCTGTACACACGAGGAGACGTGTCCGACGAAAACGGTCCGCGGACCGTTTTCGTCGGACATGTCTCCGGGGATCTTTTGGTCTGATGGTGTGTACACACCATCAGACCAAAATCCCCGCGGACAGAGAACGCGGTGACGTAGAAGTCACCGACATCCTCAATCCAGGAAGTTCAATGCTTCCACGCACTGGCGTAGCGAGGGGGGGGGCAGGGGGGGCTCCTGCACCGGGCGAAAAATTGCGGGGGGCGAAATCCTTGCGTCCGCGGAATGCGCCGCCGCCGCCGCCGCCTCAGGAAAGGCCGCGGCTTGGGCCTAGCACTGGAGCTGTCGGCCATCTTGGCACACCCGGCGGCGGCGCGCCTGGTTGGCTGGTGGAACTGTCTGTCTCCCTTGATGTGGGAGTGGCGGGAAACACCAGCCAACCAGACAGAAGGGCGCGCTGATTGGCCTAGAACATGTGTTTACAGCGCGGCGGCGGCAAGTTTCTCCAGCAAGGTAAGAAGGGGGGGGGGGGGTGTCGGTGTAAATCTTAAGGGGTGCTCTGCCTGATCCCCACCTATCCACCTCAGAGCCTGTTATTTTAGTAAGACTGCTGGGACTTGTAGTTCTCCTGGGGCTCATGGAGATTGGAGAACTACAAGTCCCAGCAGGTTATACATTATCATACAATAAGGCTCTGAGGTGGATGGATGTCCGGACACCCATCCATCTCGGAGCCTTGTATTATAACCTGCTGGGACTTGTAGTTCTCAATCGTCTCCTGGGGCTCAGGTGCATGCGATCCACCATCTATGGGACTACAAGTCCCAGCAGTAAGAAAAACTGAACAAAGATGGTGGATTGCATGCACCTGAGCCCCAGGAGACGATGGAGAACTACAAGTCCCAGCAGGTTATAATATAAAGCTCCGAGGTGGATAGATGTCTGGACAGTGACAATTGGTGGCTCAGTGGTGACAATTGGTGGCTCAGTGGTGACAATTGGTGGCTCAGTGGTGACAATTGGTGGCTCAGTGGTGACAATTGGTGGCTCAGTGGTGACAATTGGTGGCTCAGTGGTGACGATTGGTGGCACAGTGGTGACGATTGGTGGCACAGTGGTGACGATTGGTGGCACAGTGGTGAAGATTGGTGGGACAGTGGTGACGATTGGTGGGACAGTGGTGACAATTGATGGCACAGTGGTGACAATTGATGGCATGGTACAGTGGTGGCAATTGATTGGCATGGCGCCCTGTGATTGGGCGTATGTGGTCATGCGCTAGCGCCGGGGGGGGGGGGCGAAAAAAAAGTTTTGCCCCGGGCGCCAATAACTCTGGTTACGCCACTGCTTCCACGCATGCGTCAAATTAATTCGACGCATGCGGGGGATTTCGGTTCGCTAGTTAGACGTACTAACCAGCGGACATGTCCGACGGACAGGTTTCCAGCGGACAAGTTTCTAAGCATGCTTAGAAAAATAAACTTTTGTCTGCTGGAAACCTGTCCACTAGGCCGTGCACACGATCGGACATGTCCGCGGAAACTGGTCTGTGGACCAATTTCAGCGGACATGTCTCCTTGTGTGTCCTAACTCTACTCTAACCAATCCCTTACTATACTCTAACCAATCCCTTACTATACTCTAACCAATCCCTAACTCTACTCTAACCAATCCCTTACTATACTCTAACCAATCCCTTACTATACTCTAACCAATCCCTAACTCTACTCTAACCAATCCCTAACTCTACTCTAACCAATCCCTTGCTCTACTCTAACCAATCCATTACTATACTCTAACCAATCCCGTACTCTACTCTAACCAATCCCTTACTCTACTCAAACCAATCCCTAACTCTACTCTAACCAATCCCTTACTCTACTCTAACCAATCCCTTACTCTACTCAAACCAATCCCTAACTCTACTCTAACCAATCCCTTACTCTACTCTAACCAATCCCTTACTCTACTCTAACCAATCCCTAACTCTACTCTAACCAATCCCTTACTCTACTTTAACCAATCCCTTACTCTACTCTAACCAATCCCTAACTCTACTCTAACCAATCCCTAACTCTACTATAACCAATCCCTAACTCTACTCTAACCAATCCCTTACTCTACTTTAACCAATCCCTTACTCTACTCTAACCAATCCCTAACTCTACTATAACCAATCCCTTACTATACTCTAACCCAGGGCTCAAAATTTCAAGTCCTGAGCTACTAGCCAGGCCTCAAGAGTTACTCGCCACCAGTTTCCCCACCTAATTCATACACTGCCTTGCACCTAATTGCACCCGTAAACACGCCCTCATAGATTATCTCATGGAATTAAATGTTTTATGCAGAATCAAGTTACACAATTGCATATTACCAACAACAACTTTAACAAAATGGGACAGGGCACTGGGGGCAGACCAGAGGGACATGGCACTAGAACTGGGTCTCTTCCCCATTCTCTTGCTGTCACCTCTGCAACTCCCATCCATCCTCTCTCTCTCTCCCCCCCTCTCCTATTCATCTCATTATCAGGAGCCTGTGTGTGCAGCTCCATGCTTGCATGTCCCCACTTCCCCCTTTTATTCAGGCTGGCAGTGAGGAGAGGAGCTGCAGCACAGCGGGAGGGAGTACAATCCAGCGCTGAAATCCATGCAACTGCACAGCCATTGACATGTATATATATACGTCGGCAGAACGGCACGGCTGCGCAAAAGGATGTAGCTGTACGTCTCTTTGAATTTTTCGCCGCGCCCCACGCTGTTCTCGATGTCCGCCAGGTGTGGACATCACTCACATCACTTTGACTCTAACCCTACCCTAACCAATTCCTAACTCTACCCTAACCAATCCCTAACTCTACTATAAGCAATCCATTACTCTACTCAACCAATCCCTCAGGCCCTGTACACACGAGGAGACATGTCCGACGAAAACGGTCCGCGGACCGTTTTCGTCGGTCATGTCTCCGGGGATCTTTTGGTCTGATGGTGTGTACACACCATCAGACCAAAATCCCCGCGGACAGAGAACGCGGTGACGTAGAAGTCACCGACATCCTCAATCCAGGAAGTTCAATGCTTCCACGCATGCGTCAAATTAATTCGACGCATGCGGGGGATTTCGGTTCGCTAGTTAGACGTACTAACCAGCGGACATGTCCGACGGACAGGTTTCCAGCGGACAAGTTTCTAAGCATGCTTAGAAAAATAAACTTTTGTCTGCTGGAAACCTGTCCACTAGGCCGTGCACACGATCGGACATGTCCGCGGAAACTGGTCTGTGGACCAATTTCAGCGGACATGTCTCCTTGTGTGTCCTAACTCTACTCTAACCAATCCCTTACTATACTCTAACCAATCCCTTACTATACTCTAACCAATCCCTTACTCTACTCTAACCAATCCCTAACTCTACTCTAACCAATCCCTTACTCTACTTTAACCAATCCCTTACTCTACTCTAACCAATCCCTAACTCTACTCTAACCAATCCCTAACTCTACTATAACCAATCCCTAACTCTACTCTAACCAATCCCTTACTCTACTTTAACCAATCCCTTACTCTACTCTAACCAATCCCTAACTCTACTCTAACCAATCCCTAACTCTACTATAACCAATCCCTTACTATACTCTAACCCAGGGCTCAAAATTTCAAGTCCTGAGCTACTAGCCAGGCCTCAAGAGTTACTCGCCACCAGTTTCCCCACCTAATTCATACACTGCCTTGCACCTAATTGCACCCGTAAACACGCCCTCATAGATTATCTCATGGAATTAAATGTTTTATGCAGAATCAAGTTACACAATTGCATATTACCAACAACAACTTTAACAAAATGGGACAGGGCACTGGGGGCAGACCAGAGGGACATGGCACTAAAACTGGGTCTCTTCCCCATTCTCTTGCTGTCACCTCTGCAACTCCCATCCATCCTCTCTCTCTCCCCCCCTCTCCTATTCATCTCATTATCAGGAGCCTGTGTGTGCAGCTCCATGCTTGCATGTCCCCACTTCCCCCTTTTATTCAGGCTGGCAGTGAGGAGAGGAGCTGCAGCACAGCGGGAGGGAGTACAATCCAGCGCTAAAATCCATGCAACTGCACAGCCATTGACACGATAGCACAGTGCACACTGACACCGCACAGCACACATTAAGACCAGTCTGTTCACAATGCTCAGGCTGTACTGTAGGACACTTACATAGAGCACAAAGAGAAGAAAACTGCACAAACTGGAAGGCTGCCAGTGCACAGCTCACCAGACTACTTTTCCTGAGCATGCACCTTTCCTCTTCGGCCGCCAATCTCATCGGGACTCTAAGTGTAGGCACAGATTGGAGGGTGATTGGTCATGTAGCCCTGTCATCACTCGCCCCCAGCTTAAATCCACTCGCCAAATGCTAGTAGCCGAGTGGAAATTTTGAGGGCTGCTCTAACCAATCCCTAACTCTACTCTAACCAATCCCTAACTCTACTCTAACCAATCCCTAACTCTACTCTAACCAATCCCTTACTCTACTCTAACCAATCCCTTACTCTACTCTAACCAATCCTTACTCTACTCTAACCAATCCCTAACTCTACTCTAACCAATCCCTTGCTCTACTCTAACCAATCCATTACTCTACTCTAACCAATCCCTTACTCTACTCTAACCAATCCCTAACTCTACTCTAGCCAATCCCTTACTCTACTCTAACCAATCCATTACTCTACTCTAACCAATCCCTAACTCTACTCTAAATAATCCCTAACTCTACTCTAACCAATCCCTAACCCTTTGTGTATTCAGACTTTTCCCAAGGCCCCTCTCCCTTTGGGGGTCTTCTGGCATATTTAAACAGCCTCACCAAAGCCAATCAGAGTTTTAAATTGGTCTTTTACAACACTGGATAATAATAATTGAAGATCGTGCGTCTTACTTTCCAATTTCATGAGTCATGCCGCGTACACACGATCGGACATTCCGACAACAAATCTGTGGATTTTTTTTTTCGACGGAATGTTGGCCCAAACTTGTCTTGCAAACACACGGTTACACGAATTTTGTCGGAAATTCTGAACGTCAAGAACGCGGAGACGTACAACACCACAACGAGCCGAGAAAAATGAAGTTCCATAATTCCGAGCATGCGTCGAATGGATTCCGAGCATGCGTATAATTTTTGTGCGTCAGAATTGGCTACAGACGATCGGAATTTTCCGACAAAAAACTTTTGTTGTCGGAAAAATTGAGATCCAGCTCTCGAACACTTGTTGTCTGAAATTCCGACAGCAAACGTCCGATGGAGCCTACACACGTTCGGAATATGTGACAACAACTCACATAGAAAATTCTGATCGTGTGTACGCGGCAACAGAGGTTTTTTTTTTTTTTTTGCTGTCGCAGTGACAGGTACACTTTAGGCCGCCCTCACCCGTTCCCACGATAGATAAAAAAGGAAGGTGTCAAAGACGGCACATTACATCTCCTGGTCACGGGTGATGTTCACGGGGGAACATTCTTCCCATTGAACGCCACCACTTGCACCTGTGTTTTATTTATTCAGCGAGCGGGCGCTGTGACAATGGCGTTTCTACAGAGACGTGTCCGCCGGGTGCTGGTGAAGATGTTACACCGTCATGTGACCCGCTCAACAACTTTCTCTTGTTTGCAAGAATGTAAAGTATTTGTTTATTTCGTTCCACTTTCAGAAATCCAACACCACCTCCACTCACAGCCGGCCGTGTGCTACTCAGGAGAGGTAAAGTGGACCTGTCATCAGATGGGTTCAGGTTCATGCAGATGTCAGCCATTTATTACTAGTACTGCCCCAGACAATAACTTCTCCTGCTTTTTTGGCCCCATCTTTGTCCCGGCAACATCCAAGGTCACATAGAAGAGAGTTGGCGCTTGCACCAACCTCAGTGTAGGACCACCAAACTAAAAAATACCTATTGGTCCACTGCCAACCCGGAAGTGTGCTCATCCACCCAGCTCCCTGAGTGCTCGAGGTTGAGGAAGCGTCGGTGAACACTGGCGCAACCCGCTCCACTTCACCAGCCCATAGCCAACGGATGGACTCCCTTCTTGGACGTTCTGACAACTTATGCCAGACTGTTTTAACCGCTTGCCAACTGCCACACAAACTTATACTTTTACAGAATGGCACGTCTGGACAAATGGGCGTATATATATGTCCCCTTTAATTTGCCGCTGCGTGATCGCGAGTGCGCCGGCGCACTCGTGACCCTGTCGCGAGCTCCATGACCGTGCCCACGGGACCCACAAATTCGATGTCCGCCGGTGTCCCACGATCGGGTTACAGAGCTGAAGAACGGGGAGATGTCAGTGAAAACACAACATCTCCCCATTCTTCCTAGTGACATGTCACTGATCGTCTGTTCACATTCAGATCCCTTACACTGTGTTTGCTAAAATATCAACACCAGCTCTTGCTGTGATATTCACCTTCCATCTAGAGATTTCCCCTGCAGTATTTTTTTTATGCTGTTAGATGTCCTAAGTCTGATGGTCAGAATCATTCAACCCACTTTTTCTGAGCCCAGGTCATCCCAGGCGAGCCCTCAGCCTGTGATTGGAGCCCAGGTCATCCCGGACGAGCCCCCAGCCTGTGACTGGAGCCCAGGTCATTCCGGAGAGCCCCCAGCCTGTGACTGGAGCCCAGGTCATCCCGGACGGGCCCCCAGCCTGTGACCGGAGCCCAGGTCATCCCGGACGAGCCCCCAGCCTGTGACTGGAGCCCAGGTCATCCCGGATGAGCCCCCAGCCTGTGACTGGAGCTCAGGTCATCCCAGACGAGCCCCCAGCCTGTGATTGAAGCCCATGTCATCCCGGATGAGCCCCCAGTCTGTGACTGGAGCCCAGGTCATCCCAGACGAGCCCCCAGCCTGTGACTGGAGCCCAGGTCATCCCAGACGAGCCCCCAGCCTGTGACTGGAGCCCAAGTCATCCTGGACGAGTCCCCAGCCTGTGATTGGAGCCCAGATCATCCCGGACAAGCCCCCAGCCTGTGATTGGAGCCCAGGTCATCCCAGACGAGCCCCCAGCCTGTGACTGGAGCCCAGGTCATCTTGGACAAGCCCCCAGCCTGTGACTGGATCCCAGGTCATCCTGGATGAGCCCCCAGCCTGTGATTGGAGCCGAGGTCATCCTGGATGAGCCCCCAGCCTGTAATTGGAGCCCAGGTCATCCCGGACGAGCCCCCAGTCTGTGACTGGAGCCCAGGTCATCCCAGATGAGCCCCCAGCCTGTGACTGGAGCCCAGGTCATCCCGGACGAGCCCCCAGCCTGTGACTAGAGCCCAGGTCATCCTGGACGAGCCCCCAGCCTGTGACTGGAGCCCAGGTCATGAGCCCCCAGCCTGTGATTGGAGCCCAGGTCATCCCGCTTGAGCCCCCAGACTGTGACTGGAGCCCAGGTCATCCTGGACGAGCCCCCAGTCTGTGACTGGATAGTGAAAGGAGAAGCAGCACAGTGGTGAACACATCTCTCTGTCACTTTGTCAGCATGTGATCTGATTGGCTCCCTGTGCTGCTTCTTCCTTTGGCACTCCAGCCCTGCTGTATGGGCACTGCAATAGGCGGATACTAGGTCATACGCGCTGCTTGTATTCAAAGGATACATCTACTGATGTAATAATGAATACATAGCTGTGTCTTTTATATCCGCCCGGAGTTGGCCTTTAAATGGTCAGCCTATCCCGAATTTTCCGCGGTGACACAATCCTGGCTCCCGGCTCCGTCTCCGGTGCCAATCTTATAAAAGGAATCCTATGGATTCGGAGCAGAAAGCAATCTAAATGAGGTTAATATAAAAGGTCAGCTCAGATTGTTATTTTCCAGTGACGGCTGACGCTGGGAAAACAAAGGAGAGCCGGCGGCGGCGGCGGGGGGTTCTGTACGACGCGCGCGGCTCCTATTCACCGCCGAGTTTGCCCAGGTGTGAAGTGACATCACACCGCACAACATCATTTGTGTACACAGCCCCTGTGTCGGAGGGGTCGTCCACCGGCGCTGGAAGCGCTCTGTCATCTCCGACGCTGCGCCTTCTCACCTGAGCAAACGTTCGGCTGGGGGGCAGTGTGTGAAAGGACAGACATTCGACGTACCGCGCCGTTCTGACACTTCTCTACAATCACACATGCTTCACATTCCGAGGACCCAAACCCAACTGCGTAAAGATGAAGGCAATCTGATGGGAATTTTACTTCCCTGGTTCACCCCTCCTCCCCCCACCAACATGATAATGACATTACTGTGTGTTACCCTACTGGTTTTTGTTATTGTCATCACTGGGTCTCTGTGCTTCTCTATACCAGCATTTCTCAATGTTTTTGTTAGGGATGACTCAGCTCAGTAAGATCAGATAGGACTGGTTGCCATGGGTTTCTCTTTTCAGCAAGGTACTTTATGGCTGGTTGCCATGGGCTACTCAGCCCAGTAAGGTCAGATTGGTTTCCATGGGTTATTCAGGTCAGTAAGGTAAAACATGACTGGTTGCCATGGGTTACACTTTTCAGCAAGGTAATTTATGACTGGTTGCCATGGGTTACTCAACCCAGAAAGGCCAGACATGACTGGTTGCCATGGGTTATTCAACTCAGTGGGGTCAGATATGACTTGTTGCCATGGGTTACTCAGGTCAGTAAGGTCAGCTATGACTGGTTGCCATGGGTAACTCTGTTCAGTAAGGTCAGCTATGACTGATTGCCATGGGTAACTCTGTTCAGTAAGGTCAGCTATGACTGATTGCCATGGGTAACTCTGTTCAGTAAAGGTCAGTTATGATTGGTTGACGTGAGTTACTCAGGTCAGTAACATCAGTTATGATTGGTTGCTATGGGTTGCTCAGGTTAGTGAGGTCAAGCATGACTGGTAGCAAAGAACAAGGAGAAGCACACCGCCCCAGGCAGAATCAGGTGCAAGGTAGATCACAGGTGCAACCCTCGGCTCATCACCGTGGAAGACGAATAAAACATGACGGTCATTAAGCATGACTGGTAGCCATGGGTTACTGGTTGCCTACATATAAGCTCATAGGCATGCTCAGCCTATTAAATTAGGGTGCGCACACACACACACACACACACTTGTAAAGAGTTTACATCTTATGGAAGAATTAGTCAGAGGGGAGAGAGGGGGCGAGGGAGAGGGGAGAGAGGGGGGTGAGAGAGAGGGGAGAGAGGGGGGTGAGAAGAGAGAGGGGGTGAGAGAGAGAGAGAGAGAGAGAGAGAGAGAGAGGGGGGAGAGAGGAGGGTGAGAGAGGAGGTGAAAGAAAAATAAGGGGCGTGAGAGAGAGATAGTGAAAGAAGGGTGAGAAAAAAAAGAAGGGGATGAGAGAGAGGGGTGAGCAAAGGGGGGGGGGTGGTCAAAGAAAGAGAGATGAGGTAAGAGAGGGGTGAGAGAGAGAGAGAGGTGAGAGAGAGTGGGAGAGAGGAGGGGGAGAGAAAAAGAAGGGGGTGAGGGGGGTGAGAGAGAGGGAGGTCAGAGAAAGAGAGAGAGGTAAGAGAGGGGTGTGAGAGAGAGCGAGATGTGAGAGAGAGGGGGGTTGAGGGGAGGTAAGAGAAATGGGAGGGTGAGAGAGAGGGTGGCGGGAGGTGAGGGGGTAAGAGAGATGGGAGAGTGAGGGGTGAGAGAGAGGGTGAAAGGAGCAAAGAGAGTGGGGGTGAGGGGTGTGAGAGAGAAAGGGTGAGGGAGTGAGAGAGAGGGAGGATTGAGGGGAGGTAAGAGAGATGGGAGAGTAAGGGGGTGAGAGAGGGTGAGGGGAGTGAAGAGAGAGAGAGAGAGAGAGAGGGCAAGAAGGAATAAGAGAGAGAGAGGGTGAGAAAGTGAGAGAGATGGAGGGGAGGTAAGAGATATGGGAGAGTAAGGGGGGTGAGAGAGAGAGGGTGAGGGGAGTTAAGAGAGAGAGAGGGCAAGGAGGTGAGAGAGAGAGAGGGTGAGGGAGTGAGAGAGAGGGGGGTTGAGGGGAGGTAAGAGAGATGGGAGGGTGAGATTGAGGGTGACGGGAGGTGAGGGGGTAAGAGAGATCAGAGAGTAAGGGGGTGAGAGAGAGGATGAGGGGAGTTAAGAGAGAGAGAGGGTGAGGAGGTAAGAGAGAGAGAGGGTGAGGGAGTAGAGGGAGGATGGGTTGAGGGGAGGTAAGAGAAATGGGAGAGTAAGGGGGTGAGAGAGAGAGAGAGAGAGAGGGTGAGGGGAGTTAAGAGAGAGAGGGGGCAAGGAGGTAAGAGAGAGAGGGGGTGAGGGAGTGAGAGAGAGGGAGGGTTGAGGGGAGGTAAGAGAGATGGGAGAGTAAGGGGGGTGAGAGAGAGAGAGGGTGAGGGGAGTTAAGAGAGAGAGAGAGGGCAAGGAGGTAAGAGAGATAGAGGGTGAGGGAGTTAAAGAGAGGGAGAGTTTAGGGGAGGTAAGAGAGATGGGAGAGTAAGGGGGGTGAGAGAGAGGGCGAGGAGGTAAGAGACAGAGAGGGTGAGGGAGTGAGATAGAGGGAGAGCTGAGGGGAGGTAAGAGAGATGGGAGAGTAAGGGGTGTGTGTGAGAGAGAGAGAGAGAGAGAGAGAGTGTGAGGGGAGTTAAGAGAGAGAGAGAGAGGACGAGGAGTTAAGAGAGAGGGGAAGGTGAGGGGGTGAGAGAGAGTGATAGGATGGGAGTAAGAGAGATATGGATTACCTGCAAATACGGATAACTCAGGGGTGTGTAGTGCATAACAGGGCACAGAGGTCCCCCCTTCCCTAAGGGCCCATTTGCCCTGCACACTTCTGTACACTGGATGATACACTGGATGTCTGTAGTGCATGGGGGGATTAGGGTGTGCCCCTGTCCAATCGTTGTTAAAGACACCAGCGTGTGCCGGCACTGCCAAGTCCTAAACAACCAGTGATGTCACCGGCCCCATTCACTTACATGTCCCTGCAGCGCAGAAGGTGCCATCCATTGTGTTGCAGAAACATGCACTACCTCTGCACCCCTCCGCACTGCACCGCACATCACACCGGAGCTGTCGGATGATCGGGGGACATATTTTTTTTTCCTTTGGGATCGGCTGCCTTTTAACGTTAATAAAGCAAACGTCGAATACGAATGTACGATCTCACCTTCCCACAATTCACATTAGTCTCCGTGACTAAGAAGAGTGGTGCTCACTATATAATAAGGAGTGAATGGAACAGATCCCACAGCTAACATTACAATACTCTAATGAATGGTCTTACACTGGAAGGGATTAAAGGGGGTCACAGTACATTAAGGTCCCAGTGCTGGCAAAAAAAAAAAAACACAACAAAAAACCTAAAAATAATAATAAAAAAAACATGATATTAATAACACCATTTTAGCTCATGCAAATGGCTCAGACCGGGGGAGTTGCTCGGGTTTTGTAATGCAATTCCCAAATGATTGTGATTCAATTATACTAAATGGAAACAAGTTTATATCACACAATGGCGCAGGCACTTAGCGAATACACAAGCGCCAAGCAGGTGACTTATAGTCTAAATTTCACCGGTGTACTTTTTTATTTTAATTCGGCTATTGAGTCGTTGTGTGATCTAATGGCGTCTATTATCGCCGTATCTCAGGGGAGAAGAATTGTACCTTTTTTTAACAAAATGCCGTATGCCGCCATACTCAGCCATGTCCTGTATGAAGAGCGGGGGTTGCTCGTGCTTGGATTTGGCAAGCACGTGTAAGCGCTACTAACTACCACTAACGTTCTCCTCCCATTGCCCATCTGCTGCCTGTCCTGACCTTCAGCTTGTACCTGGTTACTTAGGTCTGGTGCCAATCCTGACCTCTGGCTTGTTGTTGGTTATCCATGTCTGCACCCTTTCCTGACCTTCAGCTTGTACCTGGTTATCTATTAGACATGTGCATTCGTTTTCGTTAGAATGCATTTTCGTCCGAAAATCTGTTTTTTTCGTTATCGTATTAACAAACGATAACGAAGGTGCAAGAAACGAAAACCGAAAGATCCGACATAAAAAATGCTTTATTTTCGTTTTCGTTGCGGTAAAAATTTGATATAGAGAGATTCGACATTATAGGGAAAAGATTTGACATCATAGAGAAAAATTCGACACTATAGAAATAATAGATTCGACATTTCAGAGAATAGATTTCGATTTATGAGACGTAAAGATTAGACGTTCCGTCGAATATTCTTTGATCATTCACCAGCAACCAAAAAGATTCGACGCCCCGTCGAATGTTTTTTTTTTTTTTTTTTTGCCCATTCGACAGAAACCAAGTATTATTGGATTTTCGGACAAAAGCTATTGCCCAACGAAAAACTAAATAAATCAAAACGATTTTCGGGAGTAACTAAATACATTTATTTTCCAAACGAAAACGAAAAAACGAAACTAAATATTCCAGTCTGCACATGTCTATTATCTATATCTGCTGCCTGTTCTGACCTCTGGCTTGTTGTTGATTATCTAAGTCTTTTACTTATCCTGACCTATGACTTCTTGTTGGTTATCTATGTCCATTGCCAATCCCGACCCTTGGCTTATTCTTGGTTATGTATGTCTGCACCCTTTCCTGACCTTCAGCTTGTACCTGGTTATCTATGTCTGCTGCCCATTCTGACCTCTTGCTTCTTCATGATATAAGTCTGTTGCTTATCCTGACCTCTGGCTTGTTGTTGGTTATCTATGTCCATTGCCTACCCTGACCTCTGGCTTGTTCTTATTTATCTATGTTGGCTGCCAATCCTGACCCATGGCTTGTTCTTAGTTATCCATGTCTGCTCGTTGTCCTGAACTTCAACTTATACCTGGTTATCTATGTCTGCTGCCATTCCTGACCCTTGGCTTGTTCTTAGTTATCCATGTCTGCTCGTTATCCTGAACTTCAACTTATACCTGGTTATCTATGTCTGCTGCCATTCCTGACCCTTGGCTTGTTCTTAGTTATCTATGTCTGCTCGTTATCCTGAACTTCAACTTATACCTGGTTATCTATGTCTGCTGTCCGTCCTGACCTCTGGCTTGCTGTTGGTTATCTATGTCCATTGCCTATCCTGATCTCTGGCTTGTTGTTAGTTATCTATGTCTGCTACCAATCCTGACCCTTGGCTTGTTCTTGGGTATCCATGTCTGCTGCCTGTCCCGGCCTTCAGCTTGTACCTGGTTATCTTGGCCTGCTGTCCGTCCTGACCTCTGGCTTGTCCTTGGTTATCTATGTCCCTTTGCTATTCTGACCTCTCGATTTTTGTTAGTTATCTATGTCTGCTGTCTGTCCTGACCCTTGGCTTGTTCTTAGTTATCCATGTCTGCTGACTGTCCTTAAACTCAGCTTGTACCTGGTCATCTATGTTGGCTGTCAATCCTGACCTCTGGCTTGTCCTTGGTTATCTATGTCCCTTTGCTATCCTGACCTCTCGATTTATGTTAGTTATCTATGTCTGCTGTCTGTCCTGACCCTTGGCTTGTTCTTAGTTATCCATGTCTGCTGACTGTCCTTAAACTCAGCTTGTACCTGGTCATCTATGTTGGCTGTCAATCCTGACCCTTGGCTTGTTCTTGGTTATCCACGCCTGCCGCCTGTCCTGACTTTCAGCTTGTACCTGGATATCTATATCTTATGCCTGTCCTGACCTCTGGCTTGTTGTTGGTTACCTATGTCTTCTGCAATCCTGAAGAGAAGAGAAAAGAGGAGAAAAGAGAAGAGAGGAGAGGAGAAGAGAGAATAGAGAAGAGGAGGGGGAAAGAAGAAGAGAGAGGAGAAGTGAGAGGAAAGGAGAGGAGAGAGAGAGAAAAAGAGGAGAGAGGGGAGAGGAGAAGAGAGAATAGAGAAGAGGAGGGGGAAAGAAGAAGAGAGAGGAGAAGTGAGAGGAAAGGAAAGGAGAGGAGAGGGGAGAGGAGAGAAAGAGAAAGAGTGGAGAGGAGAGAGAGAGGAGGGTAGAAGAGAGAGCAAGGAGAGAGAGAGGAGAGTAGAAGTGAGAGGGGGGAGAGAGAGAGAGGTGAGGAGAAGACAGGATAGAGGAAAGGAGGGAGGAAAGGAGAAAAGAGAGGAGAAGTGAGAGGAGAGAAGAGAGAGGAGAGGAGAAGAGAGAGGAGAGGGAAGAGAGAGAGAGAGAGAGAGAGAGAGAAAGAGAGAGAAAAAGAGGAGAGAGAAGAAGAGAAAGAGGAGAGGGGGAAGAGAAAGAGAGAGAGAGAGAGAGAGGAGGAGAGAAGAGAAGAGAAGAGAAGAGAGGAGGGAGGAAAGGAGAAGAAAGAGGAGAAGTGAGATGAGAGGAGATGAGAGGGGAGGAGAAAGAAGAGGAGAGAAAAGAGAGGGGAGAAAGAGAGAGTAGATGAAAAAAGAGCAGAGGAGAATTGAAGTGAGAGAAAAGGAGAAGTAAGAGGAGAGGAGAGGAGAGGAGAGGAGAGAAGAGAAAGGAGAGGAGAAGTGAGGATAGAGGAGAGGAGGGAGCAAAGGAGAAGAGAGAGGAGATGAAAAAGAAGAGAGAGGAGAGAGAAGAGAGGAGAGGAGAGAGAGAGAGGAGAGGAGAAGAGAGATTTGAGGGGAGAAGAGGAGAGGGGAGAAGAGGAGAGGGGAAAAGAGGAGGGAGGAAAGGAGAGGAGAAGTGAGGATAGAGGAGAGGAGGGAGGAAAGGAGAAGAAAGAGGTGAGGAAAAAGAAGAGAAGAGAGAGGAGAGAGAAGAGAGGAGAGGAGAGAGAGAGAGGAGAGGAGAAGAGAGATTAGAGGGGAGAAGAGGAGAGGGAGAAGAGGAGGGAGGAAAGGAGAAGAGAGAGGAGAGGAAAAAGAAGAGGAAAAGAGAGAGGAGAGAAAAAGAGAGGAGAATAGAGAAGAGGAGAGAAGAAGATGAGCGAGGAGAGGAGAAAAGAGAGAAGAGGAACTGTTTCTAACAGTAGAAATAGTTCTAATGATATTATTATATATTTAAAATGGAAGAAGAATGTATTGGGGGAAAAGGAGGAAAAGTAAAACGGCAATTAGATAAGAACAGAAATAAAGACCACCTAATGTACGAATGTTCCGTATGGGTTAAAAACAGAAAGTGATAAGTAGAACAACAAAGAGACTGCCCGGTAGATAAAAAAAGAGACAAAAAAAAAAACAGGAGAAAGGGGAAATAACAATAAAATGCACCTTAGAAAAAGAAAGGACAAAACAGGAAATAAAACATAATAAGGAAATAAATAAAGAAAGGAGTGTGCGGAGTCAGAGGGGGGGGGGGGGGTCGTGATTCTGCACAATGCGGGATGTTTGCTTACTGTAAGCAGCCGGTCTGAAGAGTCAGCTAAACATTTTTGCAGCGGTAACCCCGCAGGCCAGCTTCGGCTCGGTGTGAGACAGGACTGACCACCAGGGACACGGGTGATAAATGGCCAGTTTATAAGTCTGTCATGCCACTGACATCCCCGGGGACACGGGGGACTCTCTGAAAATAACATATTACCAACCTGTGGCTACGGCCATGATCAATCACACTGATCAGATATGGCAACCGTGAAGCATGGAGAGGCCTGGCAGAGCTCACAGGCCAGCGTGACAAATGAGAGGGCCAGAGGAAGGAAGTGAGCGAGAGAGATGCTGATGGGGGTCAATCTAGGTAATGTAGAGGCACCGCAGTCAGTGTATAGCAGAGGGGTCTCGTAGGACGTGTCACCGGCATAACCGGACTTTTAATGTTTTGCTGATTTTTACCGATAGAAGCAGATTTATCTACCAACGTGGTGAAGACTTCTGATTGGCAGTTCTGAAATAAACTCTTTTTCAGCCAATCACCTGTATAGTACCAGCATGCCCCAACTTTGTCAGTTGTAGCCGAGAGGATGTCTGGTCACCAATGACTGTATGGCCCACACACAGAGCTGTCTTAATAGCATCATGGGCCCCTGGGCAAAGTAAGCTCTGGGGCCCCTACAATGATGACAGTGCAGGTAAACAGACATCAAGTAGGTAGGAGACAGACTGCCTCCCCTGTGTATCCATCACTCTCAGTGCCATTATGGGGCCCCTAATTCTGGGGCAGCGAGGGCTCAAGGACCAGTTGCTTTGGGGAAAGCGTGCAAGGCGTGCCCTCTCATTAAGACAGCCCTGCTCTCACAGCCAACATAACCCCCTGGAGGCTGTTCTTCTTGACCACTGGAACCGCAACCACCAGTTCCCCAGTTCATCTTTGTAGTAATTTACAATGATACCCCTCTTACACACAATCGGATATTCCGACAACAAAACCATGTTTTTTTTTCTGACAGTATG
The DNA here is from genome assembly GCA_029574335.1 of Rana kukunoris. NCBI lineage: Eukaryota > Metazoa > Chordata > Amphibia > Anura > Ranidae > Rana > Rana kukunoris. The sequence continues at coordinate 153,389,982 of CM056058.1, read as the reverse complement.
TTGGCTAAAACTTGTGAAATTCCAACCGTCAAGAACGCGGTGACGTATGAGACGTACGACGAGCCAAGATCTATGAAGTTCAATAGGCAGTTCTTCTGCTTGACTCTGAGCATGCGTGTTTTTTTACGTCGGAAAACTTATTGACTCGAGTATAAGCCTAGGGTGTCCATCTGCATGCCTCACTGTGCCTCACTTTGCCTCACTGTGTCCATGTCCATGCCTCACTGTGCCCATGCCTCACTGTGCCCGTGCTTCACTGTGCCTCACTGTGCCCATGCTTCACTGTGTCCATGCCTCACTGTGCCCATGCTTCACTGTGCCCGTGCTTCACTGTGCCTCACTGTGTCCATGTCCATGCCCCACTGTGCCCATGCCTCACTGTGCCTATGCCTCACTGTGCCCATGCTTCACTGTGTCCATGCCTCACTGTGCCCATGCCTCACTGTGCCCATGCTTCACTGTGTCCATGCCTCACTGTGCCCATGCTTCACTGTGCCCATGCCTCACTGTGCCCGTGCTTCACTGTGCCCATGCCTCACTGTGCCTATGCCTCACTGTGCCCATGCTTCACTGTGCCCATGCCTCACTGTGTCCATGACTAGACTTATGTTTAACATGGGAGTATATAGAAGGGGTGCCCGCCTTTTAAAAATCGGTGCTCCCTGGCCGAAGTAAACTTTGCCCACTTGTAGGGGAGATACAAGTGTGCCAAGTTTAGGGTCCAGGGGACCTATGGCCGGCCGGTACCGGGTCCCCAAAATTACCAGAGAAATTACGGTTTAACACGGGAGTCTATGGAAGGGGTGGCGGACTTTGAAAAATCGGTGCCGTAGGTCCCCTGGACAACAAACTTTGCATATTTGTAGAGGAAGAGTGGGGCTATATGTGTGCTGGTACCGGGTCCCCAAAGCAGGGATGGACTGGCCATTGGGACTATCGGGAGGGGACAGACAACTGACTCAACAGCTATGGCCTGGGAGTTTCTTACTTCTGCCTAATCTTGTCCCAAGGGGGGGCACGAACTGATCTTTCCCCCGGGTGAAATAATGTCTACTCTACTCTAAGAAACTAGAACGGCTAGTGGCTAGTGAAGGGGGAGAGGGGGCTTGGGTGGCCGGGGGGGGGCGGGAGTTGTCCGGCCGCCATGGGAAAGACCTGTCAAAGTGGGCCGGGTCTGGATGAAGTCCAGGGCCAAATTTTTGTTCCAGTCCAGACCTGCCCCAAAGTTCGGGAGATCAGGCGCAAAAAGGTGACTCGAGTATAAGCCGAGGGGGGCATTTACAGCACTAAAAAATGTGCTGAAAAACTCGGCTTATACTTGAGTATATACGGTACATAGATTTATATGTCATCAATCCTTCTTGAGAACCCTGAGTGGCTCTGCACCAAAGCAGTTATGATCGCCCAATGCTTGGTCCAGGCATCAAGATGGTGGGGTGAGGTCATCTTCCGATACTGATTTATATTTCATCAAGCTCAGGGCAGCCATAAGACATTTTTTGGGCCCCTTACACAGCTTTAGGCCTGGGGTCAGACCCCCAATGATAAGGGGGTCGGACCCCCTTATCATTGGGGGCTCGCTTACCTCAACTTGTTCATTCCCAGACTTGTTAATTCCCCAACTTAGTTGGGGTAGGCGGTACACTTTGGTGGGGGTGAGTCAGCCACGCTTTGTGACCTTTGACCTCTGGGAACCCGCCTTCTGACCTTTGACCGCTGGGGGAGGTCCCTGTTCCAATTTCTGAGTCCTAGCCATATTCGTCAATGGAAAACCCTAACCCTAATCCTGAGTCCTAGTCATATTCTTCAATGGGAAACCCTAACCCTACCCCTAACCACTAACCCCAACCCTAACCCCCTAACCCTAACCCTAACCCTAAACCTCTAACCTTAAACCCTAACCATAACCCCCTCTAACCCTAACCCCTAACCCCCTAACCATAACCCCTAACCCCTACCCTAACCCCAACCCTAACCCTAACCCCCTAACCCTAATCCTAAACCCCTAACCCTCTTACCCTAACCCTTCTAACCCCAACCCTAACCCCTACCCTAATCCCCCAACCCTGTTCCTAAGCCCCTAACCCTAACCATAAACGGGGGGGGGGGGGGTGCTGAAAAAAAAGGAAAAAGCTTATGTCATCTCTCTCCAGCCGCAAGCTGATTACTGGGGGGGTGGTCGGGCCCCAGGTCCCTTACATGTGTAATGCCTGTGCCCCCCTGATGGCGGCCCTGATCAAGCTTTATTGACAACCCCAAGAGGCTGTGCACCGGAGCAGTTATGATAGCCGAATGCTTGTTCTAAGCATTAAGATGACGGGGTGAGGCAGCCATCTTCAGACACTGATTTACATTTCATTGAGTGGCATTGATACACAGCGATGGCCACCTCCAGTACAAGGCACTGACAAACATCGTTATAATCGGGGGGGGCAATTAAAACATAATGCTTCCATATATATAATTATGTCTTTGTTCTTTTGTATCCCATGTCAAGTGTAAGAAACACGTTAATTGATAATCTTCTGACACATCCTTGTCATCTCCAGAGGAAGTATTTGATATGAAATAAAAGAAAAAAAGAAAATCATCTTGGATAAAAGGGGTTCTTATGACTTTCTATCGCCATCTGAGCCATCGGGTTCTACAAGAAATGTGTCTATAAGTTTAACCCCTTCCATACCGGGGGGCACTTATACACCTTCCCGCCCAGGCCCATTTTCAGCTTTCAGCGCTGTCACACTTTGAATGACAATTGCGCGGTCATACAACACTGTATCCAAATGAAATTTGTATCACTGTTTTCACACAAATAGAGCTTTCTTTTGGTGGTAATTAATCACCGCTGGGGTTTTTATTTTTTTGCTAAACAAACAAAACAAAAAAAAGAACATTTTGAAAAAAATAAAAAAACATGTTTCATAGTTTGTTATAAAATTTTGCAAACAGGTAATTTTTCTCCTTCATTGGCATGCACTGATGAGGCGGCACTGGTGGGCACTGATAGGCTGCACTGGTGGGCACTGATAGGCACAGATAAGGCGGCACTGATGGGGACAGATAAGGCAGGACTGATGGGCACAGATAAGCCAGCACTGATGGCCACTGATGGGTGACACTAATGGGTGGTACTGATGGGGGGCACTGATAGGTGGCACTGGTAGGTGACACGGATAGGCACTGTTAGGTGACGTTGATGAGCACTGGTGGTGGACACTGATGGGCGGCACTGGTAGGTGACACTGATATGTCGCACTGTGGGCTCTGATGGGTGGTACTGTGGGCACTGATGGGTGGTACTGTGGGCACTGATGGGTGGCACTGTGGATAAAAGGAACATCCTGGACTATGAGTAAGCATCAAACTATGATGTAAAACGCGTCAACCAATTTTTCCCTGCATGTCCACTATTTGCTATTGACTGCGTTTGGATGATTTTGGATATATATTTTAGTATTGTTGTATTTTATCCTTTGGTATTTTCAAATAAAATTCGCTTCTGCAGAGTGCGGCAGTCCAGGATGTTCCTTCTTTCCATGGATTAGTGCAGAGCCAGCACCTGACGGTGTAACAGGGCGGGAGCTATCACAGGTGATTGGGGGCTTGGAGCGGTACGTTTTCTTTGGGTGGCAGAACTGTGGGCACTGATAGGTGGCACTGGTGGGCACTGGTAGGCAGCACTGTTATGCCCTGACAGGTGGCAGAGATGAGCAGACGGCTGCTCTCCTTCATCGGGACCGTTGCTTTGCCTGCCTATGCCATTCTGCCGACGTAAATGTGCGTGAGGCAGTCGACAAGCGATTAAATACATTCTGTCTGACCCAAGATGGCTGCCAGAGTCACATGTGGTGGCAGCATCCAACTGGGTTGCTTCCCCAGTGACCCAGGAAACCATAGAGGAACTGTGTTCTTCTTGACGTCCTCTCCAGTTACAAGGCTGCAGAGGATGAGCGCCACCTGCAGTGGAGAGAGTAGACTGCACCGGCCTACATTCAGACTCCTTCTCCCTTCATCAAAGAAATAGACAGAAAAAAAAACAGTGGGGACTGCAGATGACCTTTTCAGAAAAAGTAATAGTTGCCTGGAGCCGAGCTTTAAATATTAATATTTTAATTTTCAAAATAAGAAAATAAAAGAACTGTCTTGCCTATGTGCTCCGTCCACAAATCATATGCCTACATGGCGTAGTAATGGTTCCAAATACACATCTATGGATCCTGTCCTTACCCACGGTCCCCAGAGCGCTGAAAAAAATGTTTTGTCCACATCTTTTGACAGTTGACAAATATGGAGTGTAGCAATGGAAAGGGTAACATCTCCGTACCGGCAAGCGATTCCCCCGAGGGAATTGGCACAGATGGCCCTCAATGTTAAGTTGTAAGTGTTGAGGAGGTCTCCTCTCAAGGCGCTCTTTTGTCTACGTTGTCAGTTGGCCCTACGGAGCTGCCGCATCCATCATTTTATCATTACCAACATCTGTGTTGATTCTGGGCAAATTGCGAGGGCCTGTCCCGTGCCAGCGGCTAACAACTAACCTTCTCCACCTGACTGAACACGCAGACAACACAAATTTGTCTGCTGCAAGATGGATGACAAAGAAAAGAGACTTCAACAAGACATTTATGTATGGCTTCTGCAGGGTTACAAGCAAGAAGATCAGAACATGTCTTAGAATCGGGGGGAATGATATCAGTTGAGTTGAGTTGAGAGGCATCTTAATATAGTGCGGTCTTACCCTGAAGGGCAGGGCAGCCATCAGGAATTATGGGGCCCCTTACACAGCTTCAGGCATGGGCCCCCTGGAGCAGAAAACCGGGGGGGGTTGCCACCTGGGGGAATTGGGGACCTCCGGGCCCCTGGGGATCTCTGGGCCCTTTAATAAAATATATATATATATATATAAAAAAAAAAAAAAGAAAAAAGAAAAAAATTTGTATACATTTATTCATTTATTTTTATTAAAAAAGGGGGGTTGCCATCTAAAGGCTCTAAAGGACCTCCGGGCCCCTGGGGACCTCTGGTCCCTTTAATAAAAAATAAAATAAAATATATATATATATATATATATATATATATATATATATATATATATATATATAAAAATAAATATATATATAAAAAATAAAAACGATAAACGTTTATAAGAAAAAAAAGGGGGGTTGCCATCCGGGCTCCTGGGGACCTCCGGGCCCCTTACAGGTGTACTGCCTGTACCCCCCTGATGGCAGCCCTGCCGAAGGGTCCCGATATACTACTACTAAGTCCAATAGCAAATATCATTACCGCTTGGCTCTCCAAAGTTTATCTTCAAGGTAACCTTTACAAAGGATGGGTAATGAGACCCATTACTAACAATGCTTTGTGATCGGGGATGAGAGAGTTGAATGAATTAGTCCTACCAATTGATATTGGGCCTTCTTAAATTTTCTTGAGCTGTGGGTAACATCTCAATTGTTGGTGTCTACCAGGACCAATGCCACTTGGCAAATCCGGTAGCATGACACCAATTTCTACCACCACAGTTATGCCGCAAACACATGCTCGGAATTTCCGACAACAAATGTTCGATGGGAGCTTGTTGTTGAAAATTCCGACCGTGTGTAGGCTCCATCGGACATTTGTTGTCGGAATTTACGACAACAAAAATGTAAGAGCTGGTTCTCAAATTTTCCGACAACAATATAGGTTCTCGTAGACAATTCCGACGCACAAAACTCCACATATCTCCAAAATTCCGACGCATGCTCAGAAGCATTGAACTCGGCTTGCCGTAGTTTTGTACGTCACCGCGTTCTTGATGGACTTTTGTGTGACCGTGTGCATGCAAGACAAGCTAGAAAGGAATTCCGTCAGAAAATCCATCCGAGGTTTTTCTGACGGAAAATCCATCCAAGGTTTTTCCACTGGAAAATCCATCCAAGGTTTTTCTGACGGAAAATCCATCCGAGGTTTTTCCGACAGAAAATCCATCCAAGGTTTTTCCACTGGAAAATCTATCCAAGATTTTTCTGATGGAAAATCCGGTCGTGTGTACGCGGCATTAGTCGTATTTTAGTTGACTAAAATAGTATTCATTTAGTCGACTAAAACACTGGAGGAAAGAAAGGGAAGGGGGAGGCGGAGTTGGTCCCACTGCAAAGGTATTTTTTTTGTTGTTGTTGTGCCTTGAATTGGGCTTTAAACCCTGAGGCGGCGTACACATGGCAGAGAACCTCGACGGGCAGAACACATCGTTCCGCCCGTCGAGGTTCTCTGCCGGCCGTCGAAATCGGCGACCCGCCCGTCGGGAATGGCAACCAGCCATTCATCCAGGCGGGCCGTCGAGCAAAAAGAGAGCGTGCTCTCTTTTCGCTCGACGGGATTCCCGACGGGCGGGGCGAGCGCTCTGTGTACACACGGCCGAGGTCCTCGCTGGAATGCAGCTTCCAGCGAGGTTCTCGCTGGTTTCCAGCGAGAACCTCGGTCGTGTGTACGCCGCCTTACTATACGGTTGGCCACCAAAAAATGTTCTTACTAGAGTTCAGCTTTAAGACTAGAAGGGCTTTAAAACCTTACTATACAGTAGGCCACCAAAAAATGTCTTTACTAGAGTTCAGCTTTAAAGCCCTGTACACACGATCAGATATCCGATGAAGCTGACTTTCATCACACCATCAGTCAAAAATCCGATCGTGTCCAATGCGGTGACGTAAAACACTACGACGTGCTGATAAAAAATAAGTTCAATGCTTCTGAGCATGTGTCGACTTGATTCTGAGCATGCGTGGATTTTTGCCCGATGGATTTCCACACAGACGATCATTTTTTTCTATTGTTTTTTTATTCACAGGAACAATGTAAAACAGGTTCTATTTTTTTTCACTGATGGATAAAAAAACTATGGGGCCCACACACGATCGGTTCGTCTGATGAAAACGGTCCATCGGTCCGTTTTCACCAGACAAACCGATTGTGTGTACATGGCTTAAGACTGGAAAGGCTTTAAACCCTCACTATACGGTAGGCCACCGAAAAATGTCCTTACCAGAGTTCAGCTTTAAGACTGAAAGGGCTTTAAACAATTACTATACGGTAGGTCACGGAAAAATTTCCTTACTAGAGTTTAGCTTTAAGGCTGGAAGGGTTTTATACCCTTACTATATGGTAGGCCACCGAAAAATTTCCTTACCAGAGTTCAGATTTAAGACTAGAAATATCCCAATTCCATTTTTAAGCATTTTATGTACGTTCAGTAACAAACACGTTATGTTAAAAGTTACTCAGGCAAATCCATACCAACATTTATACAAACTCCCCCCATGAAGCATCAAAATATTTGACTCCTCGGAAGGAGACCAAGGTCTTGAAATATTGATGTTTCTGTATTTTAGAAGGAACAGAAATTACTAATTGTCCCCAGTATACCAGAATAAATAAAAAGAGTTCACCTTAAAAACTGGAAGGTCTTTAAACCCTTACTATACGGTAGGCCACCGAAAAATTTCCTTACTAGAGTTCAGCTTTAAGACTGGAAGGGTTTTAAACCCTTACTATACAGTAGGCCACCGAAAATGTCCTTTCTAGAGTTCAGCTTTAAAACTGGAAGGGCTTTAAACCCTTACGATACGGTAGGCCACCGAAAAATTTCCTTACAAGAGTTGAGCTTTAAGACTGGAAGGGTTTTAAACCCTTACTATACGGTAGGCCACTGAAAAATGTTCTTACTAGAGTTCAGCTTTAAGACTGGAAGGGCTTTAAACCCTTACTATACGGTAGGCCACCGAAAAAGTTCCTTACAAGTGTTCAGCTTTAAGACTAGAAATATCTCAATTCCATTTTTTACGCATTTTATGTACGTTCGGTAACAAACAGGTTATGTTAAATGTTACTCATGCAAATCCATACCAACATTTATACAAACTTTAAGACTGGAAGGGCTTTAAACACTTACTTTACAGTAGGTCACCGAAAAATTTCCTTACTAGAGTTCAGCTTTAAGACTGGAAGGGCTTTAAACCCTTACTATACCGTAGGCCACCGAAAAATGTTCTCAATAGAGTTCAGCTATAAGACTGGAAGGGTTTTAAACCCTTATTTTACGGTAGGCCACCGAAAAATTTCCTTACTAGAGTTCAGCTTTAAAACTTAAAGGGCTTTAAACCCTTACTATACGGTAGGCCACCGAAAAATTTCCTTACCAGAGTTCAGCTTTAAGACTGGAAGGGTTTTAAACCCTTACTATACGGTAGGCCACTGAAAAATTTTCTTACTAGAGTTCAGCTTTAAGATTGGAAGGGCTTTAAACCCTTACTATACGGTAGGCCACCGAAAAATTTCCTTACAAGTGTTCAGCTTTAAGACTAGAAATATCTCAATTCCATTTTTTACGCATTTTATGTACATTTGGTAACAAACAGGTTATGTTAAAAGTTACTCATGCAAATCCATACCAACATTTATACAAACTTTAAGACTGGAAGGGCTTTAAACACTTACTATACAGTAGGTCACCGAAAAATTTCCTTACCAGAGTTCAGCTTTAAGACTGGAACAATTTTAAACCCTTACTATACAGTAGGCCACCGAAAAATGTCCTTTCTAGAGTTCAGCTTTAAAACTGGAAGGGCTTTAAACCCTTACGATACGGTAGGCCACCGAAAAATTTCCTTACAAGAGTTGAGCTTTAAGACTGGAAGGGTTTTAAACCCTTACTATACGGTAGGCCACCGAAAAATGTCCTTACTAGAGTTCAGCTTTATGACTGGAAGGGCTTTAAACCCTTACTATACGGTAGGCCACCGCAAAATTTCCTTACAAGTGTTCAGCTTTAAGACTGGAATTGGGTTTTAAACCCTTACTATACGGTAGGCCACCGAAAAATTTCCTTACAAGTGTTCAGCTTTAAGACTAGAAATATCTCAATTCCATTTTTTACGCATTTTATGTACGTTCGGTAACAATCAGGTTATGTTAAAAGTTACTCATGCAAATCCATACCAACATTTATACAAACTTTAAGACTGGAAGGGCTTTAAACACTTACTATACAGTAGGTCATCGAAAAATTTCCTTACCAGAGTTCAGCTTTAAGACTGGAAGGGTTTTAAACCCTTACTATACGGTAGACCACCGAAAAATTTCCTTACTAGAGTTCAGCTTTAAGACTGGAAGGGTTTTAAACCCTTACTATACGGTAGGCCACCGAAAAATTTCCTTACTAGAGTTCAGCTTTAAGACTTGAAGGGCTTTAAACCCTTACTATACGGTAAGCCACCGAAAAATTTCCTTACCAGAGTCCAGCTTTAAGACTGGAAGGGTTTTAAACCCTTACTATACGGTAGGCCACTGAAAAATTTCCTTACTAGAGTTCAGCTTTAAGAATTGAATGGCTTTAAACCCTTACTATACAGTAAGTCACCAAAAAAATTCCTTACCAGAGTTCAGCTTTAAGGCTAGAAATATCCCAATTCCATTTTTTACGCATTTTATGTACGTTCGGTAACAAACACGTTATGTTAAAAGTTACTCATGCAAATCCATACCAACATTTATACAAACTCCCCCCATGAAGCATCAAAATATTTGACTCCTCGGAAGGAGACCAAGGTCTTGAAATATTGATGTTTCTGTATTTTAGAAGGAACAGAAATGACTAATTGTCCCCGGTATACCAGAATAAAAAAATAAATAAAAAATCAGTCCTATAGAATGGGGGGGAGGGGAATGCTTTTAACAGACCCCAAAGTTCCAGAATGTCAGCTAGATGTACTTTCCTCTCCATCCATTTCTCAGTCTGTAATAACCGTGCCGCCAAGATGGAAAGACCTCTCATCGTCAAGTCACCTCCATGGCGTTCCCTTTTCGCAAGGCAGGTGTTACTGTAATTAGCTATTGTTTGACTATCAAAAGTCTGAGCTGATTAAATCCACTAAGCACAAGTGCACTTTTTTTATTTCAAAGAATATTATGAACGACACGCTGAGCCCCTTTCAATGTGGACCTTCCTTCCGGAGACTGCGAGGAGAACCCATGCCAAGAGTAATCAAAACGTAAATCTGCATAAACCTTCGGGGTTTTTAATTCAAGCAGAGCCCTTTCATGGCAAATATGTTACTTTATGAGCCGCGGTCGTAGGCAAGGCGAGAAAAATGTGACTTCTTAAGAAAAATGACTGGCATCTCTTTAGTGATTAACGCAAGATTAATGGAGGCCCCCACTGCTCGGTCTAAGTCCATTCTATCGCTAATTCATTTAGGTACCATTACAGATGCACTCGACAAAAAGCACCTGCTAGGAAGTCATGTTTTGGCAAGCAGCGATAGCCATTATGGTCAGACCCTAAATACATTTTTTATTAGTGAAGCCTCGGTAAGTGCGTTACTATTTGACAGCGCTTTCAGGTCCTTTGCGCTATTTAATGTATTCAATTAGTAAAAAAAAAAATCGGATGGCTTCTATTTTAATACAGCATTGTGCCCAATTTATCTATGATATATTTAAACTACAGATTGGTTTCGAACCTACCACAAAAAATAAAAAATAAAAAAAGACTAGGCGCGGTTTTATATAGGGTATTTCAAATTAATTTGAAATTTGTTATCCAATTTTTTTTTGTAGTCGCCACTTAGGGCTGGGTTCACACTATTGTGCTGCAGTAGCGCACATGCCCTATCCGTTCTAATGGCGAACACACCAAAAAAAAAAAAAAACATGTGACGTAACGTACTGCAAAGAGCGGTATTTGTTTTCCATTTTTTGTTTTGTGCTGCAACATAATATGCATTGGGGTTCCATTCAGAAAGGATACTGTGCATTGCGGTACTGCAGCGCAATACAAAGACTTAAAGTGGTATGAAAGGCAGAAGGTTTTTTATCAGTGGCGGCTGGTTCTCAAATTTTTTTTTTGGGGGGGGAGCACAAACAAAGTAAAAAAAAACAAAAAAAACATCAATTGCCGCCACTGTGCCCAATAAACACCGCCACTGTGCCCATCATATGCCGCCAGTTTCCCCCCAAATACAGTGAGTTTCCCCCCCAAATTCAGACAGTTTTCCCTCAAATGCAGCCAGTTTCCCCTTCAAATGCAGTCAGTTTCCCCTTCAAATGCAGCCAGTTTCCCCTTCAAATGCAGCCAGTTTCCCCTTCAAATGCAGACAGTTTCCCCATCAAATTCAGCCAGTTTCCCCCTCAAATGCAGTCAGTTTCCCCTTCAAATTCAGCCAGTTTCCCCTTCAAATGCAGCCAGTTTCCCCTTCAAATTCAGCCAGTTTCCCCTTCAAATGCAGCCAGTTTCCTCATCAAATGCAGCCAGTTTCCCCTTCAAATGCAGCCAGTTTCCCCTTCAAATTCAGCCAGTTTCCTCATCAAATGCAGCCAGTTTCCCCTTCAAATGCAGCCAGTTTCCCCATCAAATGCAACTAGTTTCCCCTTCAAATTCAGCCAGCTTCCCCTTCAAATGCAGCCAGTTTCCCCCCAAATGCAGCCAGTTTCCCCTTCAAATGCAGCCAGTTTCCCCATCAAATTCAGCCAGTTTCCACCCAAATGCAGCCAGTTTCCCCATCAAACGCAGCCAGTTTCCCCTTAAAATGCAGCCAGTTTCCCCTTAAAATGCAGCCAGTTTCCCCTTCAAATGCAGCCAGTTTCCCCCTCAAACGCATCCAGTTTGTCCTCAAATGCAGCCAGTTTGTCCTCAAATGCAGCCAGTTTCCCCCAAATACAGCCAGTTTCCACCCAAATGCAGCCAGTTTCCCCATCAAACGCAGCCAGTTTCCCCTTCAAATGCAGCCAGTTTCCCCCAAATACAGCCAGTTTCCACCCAAATGCAGCCAGTTTCCCCATCAAACGCAGCCAGTTTCCCCATCAAATGCAACTAGTTTCCCCTTCAAATTCAGCCAGCTTCCCCTTCAAATGCAGCCAGTTTCCCCCCAAATGCAGCCAGTTTCCCCTTCAAATGCAGCCAGTTTCCCCATCAAATTCAGCCAGTTTCCACCCAAATGCAGCCAGTTTCCCCATCAAACGCAGCCAGTTTCCCCTTAAAATGCAGCCAGTTTCCCCTTCAAATGCAGCCAGTTTCCCCCTCAAACGCATCCAGTTTGTCCTCAAATGCAGCCAGTTTGTCCTCAAATGCAGCCAGTTTCCCCCAAATACAGCCAGTTTCCACCCAAATGCAGCCAGTTTCCCCATCAAACGCAGCCAGTTTCCCCTTCAAATGCAGCCAGTTTCCCCCAAATACAGCCAGTTTCCACCCAAATGCAGCCAGTTTCCCCATCAAACGCAGCCAGTTTCCCCTTCAAATGCAGCCAGTTTCCCCTTCAAATGCAGCCAGTTTCCCCTTCAAATGCAGACAGTTTCCCCATCCAATGCAGCCAGTTTCCCCTCAAATTCAGCCAGTTTCCCCTTCAAATGTAGCCAGTTTCCCCTCAAATGCAGCCAGTCTCCACCCAAATGCAGCCAGTTTCCCCTTCAAATGCAGCCAGTTTCCCCTTCAAATGCAGCCAGTTTCCCCTTCAAATGCAGCCAGTTTCCCCATCCAATGCAGTCAGTTTCCCCTCAAATTCAGCCAGTTTCCCCTTCAAATGTAGCCAGTTTCCCCTCAAATGCAGCCAGTTTCCCCTTCAAATGCAGCCAGTTTCCCCTCAAATACCTTATGCACACAATCACAATACACACAAATTTGGTTTTCACAAAGAACACGTACACAATAAAGCATTAAGCCGGCAGTATAGTACATACAAATAACATAGGGTATGCAAAGTGGTATAACAATACTGCATAAAATACAGAATAAAGCATAAGACCAAGTCAACAGTGGAAATTCATATCATCTTGAATGTGTACTACATATGAAGTATAATATGGGAAATGGGGATAGGCCTCACCCCCAGACACCCATTACGGGATCAATACTGTGTCCAGGGCCTTGGCCCGTCCCCCTCCCCGAATCGAGAACCGTTCAAGCTAAGTAGTTAAAACATAAGTTGGTACCAGCAGCTTAAGAAGAACAACAGAAAGAAGATCACAGAAACAATTACCCTACCCTGATATACCTGGTCAGATAGCTTAAGTCATGTAGGAGGTAAGGAAATCTGAGGAGTGTTATTGAACCAAAGTACCCAAGGATGCCATTGCCTGAGGATTTTGTCCCTGTTTTTGTTCTGCATCACCAGTGTGTATTCATAGATGAAGTGTAGGTGAGTGGTTTGGATCACTTCTCCTAGAGTGCGCGGTGTAGGGTTTTTCCACTTCCTAGCAATATTCAAGTTTACTGAGAGTAGTATGTGGGCAAATGTATGTTTCAAGTGTTTCGGGTATTGGTCCAAGTCTAGAAGCAGGATTACTAGGCTAGGGGTAGAAGCAATTGCTACGTAGTATATTTCGGACAGCTTTAAAAATTTTGCTGTCAGAAGTTCCGACAGAAAAAGTCTGATGGAGCCTACACACAGTCTGAATTTCCGACCAAAAGCTCACATTGACAGCCAGCATTAGTGTATTAACCCTTATATGCCGTTCCCATATGAAAGGTCTATAGTTTTACATTGCGAGCAAATGGGCCATTGGTTTTACATGAGGTTTAAAATAGTTTTTTCTGCACTTCAAGACTGTCCACATAAAAAAAAAAAAAAAACGCTCCCCGGGTGTCACAAGGATAGGAAGTCCCCCCGATGGGGCCACAAGGACAGGAAGTCTTCTCGATGGGGTCACAAGGACAGAAAGGCCCCCCCATGGGGTCACAAGGAGAGGAAGTCTTTGCAATAGAGTCACAAGGGGAGGAAGTTTTCCCGATGGGGTCACAAGGACAGGAAGTCTTCCCAATGAGGTCACAAGGGCAGGAAGCCCCCGCAATGGGGTCACAAGGACAGGAAGTCTTCCCGATGGGCTTGCAAGGACAGGAACTCCCCCCAATGGGGTCACAAGGAGAGGAAGTCTTTCCAATGGGGTCACAAGGACAGGAACTCCCCCCGATGGGGTCACAAGGACAGGAACTCCCCCCGATGGGGTCACAAGGAGAGGAAGTCTTCCGAATGGGGTCACAAGGACAGGAAGTCTTCCCGATGGGGTCACAAGGACAGGAAGTCCCCCCCAATGGGGTAACAGACAGAAATAAAAATCTGTTTGTGATGTAAGCTCTTCCCTAATTCATCCAAAGGCAACAACAAGAAAAAAAAATTGGGTTTTAATGTAACAAATTTTTTTTTGTTGCTTCCAAGGATTCTGGATAGTCTTACTTTTAGAGTAAAATTGTTTTGTCCCCACTCCAAGACTGTCCACATTTTTTTTAAACGCTCCCCTGGTGTCACAAGTACAGGAAGTCCCCCCGATGGGGTCACAAGGACAGGAATTCCCCAAATGGGGTCACAAGGACAGGAAGTCCCCCGATGGGGTCACAAGGACAGGAAGTCCCCCCAATGGGGTCTCAAGGACAGGAAGTCTTCCCGATGGGGTCACAAGGGCAGGAAGTCTTCCCGATGGGGTCTCAAGGACAGGAAGTCTTCCCGATGGGGTCACAAGGACAGGAAGTCCCCCCCAATGGGGTAACAGACAGAAATAAAAATCTGTTTGTGATGTAAGCTCTTCCCTAATTCATCCGAGGCAACAACAAGAAAAAAAATTGGGTTTTAATGTAACAATTTTTTTTTTGTCTCTTCCAAGGATTCTGGATAGTCTTACATCATGAAACAATAGTCCATTGGTTTTACATTAGGTGTAAAATAGTTTTGTCTCCACTCCAAGACTGTCCACATTTTTTTTTAAACGCTCCCCTGGTGTCACAAGGACAGGAAGTCCCCCCCGATGGGGTCACAAGGACAGGAAGTCCCCCAATGGGGACACAAGGACAGGAAGTCCCCCGATGGGGTCACAAGGACAGGAAGTCTTCCTGATGGGGTCACAAGGGCAGGAAGTCTTCCTGATGGGGTCACAAGGGCAGGAAGTCTTCCCGATGGGGTCACAAGGGCAGGAAGTCTTCCTGATGGGGTCACAAGGGCAGGAAGTCTTCCCGATGGGGTCACAAGGGCAGGAAGTCTTCCTGATGGGGTCACAAGGACAGTAAGTCCCCCCAATGGGGTCACAGACAGAAATAAAAACCTGTTTGTGATGTTAGCTCTTACCTAATTTATCTGAGGCAACAACAACAACAACAAAATTGGCTTTAAATGTAACAAAATTTATTTTTGTCGCTTCCAAGGATTTTGGATAATGAATCCAACACCTGCGTCTTTGATCCGATGCAACTTTTCATCTGTCTGTCTAAATAAAATAAAACATGCATCTGAAATCTTGTCTCAGTGAAGACCCGGAGTGTATTTGTTCCTTTTCCAAAAAAAACCCCCAAAAAACAAGGAGAATAAGATGGTTTCATTCACGCCGGGCTCGCGCTCGAGCCTCCCGTATCCCCCGTCTGGCATTTTCCTCTAAAATGTATGTGTTAATTATCTTGTCATGCCTGTAATTTCTCCCTGTAGTCTATTAATTAGAGGGTCACACACTAGGACTGTGTTTACCCAATAGCTTGTCTTTTTTTTTTTTTTAATTATCGCATCTACTTAGCGACTGACAAAGGAAATAAAAAAAAATCACCCATTTGCATTCAGCGTGAAAGAAAATAGAAAACAGTATGGGAATCGTCGTGCTCACTGTACAATGGAATCTTCATACTGATCTATTGTGCATTTAGGAATCAAGATCACCACCTTATGTTCTTTTTAGGAATTTTCGCTTTTTATATAAAAAAATAAAAAAATGATTCTATTGTTTCCATTGACAAAGCTGTTGTTATCTCCTGATTCAACTTGGAAGGTCCCATTTACACCTGGGCAAGATAACGCTGCATTTTTTATTTTATTTTAATTTTTTGGGGGCGGTGGGGGGAGCTGACTTTGGTGCGTTTTTGAACAGGCGCATTTTTGCATGTTTTTCGAGCTAGGGTTGCACTGATATCACTTTTTTAAGAGTACCGATCCTTTTTTTTCAAGTACTTGTCGATACTGATTACTGATACTTTTTTTATGTCATGTGACAGTGGCACTAATGTGCAGCACTGATGACATGTGGACATTGTTTTTTCTTGCAATAAATTTTTTTACTATTTTTGTTTAATCATTTTTTACTAATTTCTTGTTATTAATTTATGTATTTGTTTCCACCGCTTTCTCTTTTTTTTTGGGGGGGGGGGGGGGGGTGGACAGTGTCGATGTGTTTTTTATTGAATTTTTTTATTATTCTTACAATTTAACCTTTTCAATATTCACTTATTACAATGTTTTTTTTATTTTATTATTTATTCTTTTTTTTTTTTTTGGCCTGTTGGGAAGGGGGGGTGGCTTAACAGACCCCTGACATCACCCCTTTGAGACAGGGAAGGGGACTGAGAACACAGATTCCCCCAGTCCCTTTCTCTGCAGCCTCAGCTGCACTGAAGATGAATGGAGAGGAGACAGCGGCTCCTCTCCATTCATAAACTGAAGCAATGTAAACACAGATTACGATGCTCAGATGAACAGTCAATGATTACATATTTACTGGCTCCTTCCTCCTCTCTCCATCCTGACAGATCAAGGACAGAGGGGATGAAGGATCACGGAGGGGGACCAGAGCACGAAGGGCTACCGGAGCACAGAGGGGGACTGTAGCATGGAGGGGAGTCCCAGCACAGAGGGGGACCGAGGAGCACAGAGGGGGACTGTAACAGGGAGGGGAATCCCAGCACAGAGGGGGACCTGAGCACAGAGGGGGACCCAAACACAGAGGGGGACCATAGCATGGAGGGGAATCCCAGCACAGAGGGGGACTGGAGCACGGAGAGGGGGACTGAGGAGCACAGATGGGGACCTGAGCACAAAAGGGGAATGAGGAGCACAGGGGGGGGGCGGAGCATGGAGGGGGACCTGAGCATAGATGGGGACCGAAGCACAGAGGGGGACCTGAGCACAGAGGGGGACTGAAAATGGGTTTTGAAAATGGAATGTCCTTGTCCAACAAGCTCATATAGGAGCACACGGTAGTTAGGTTGTCCTAGCCTGGTCAATTAAAATGGGCAGATTCCAAATCCAGTAGAAGATCAAATAAAGATGTAGGCAACGGAAAGGGAAGCTCATGGACCTCACATTGGTGGAGTGGAGCCGAGTATATTTACACTTTAAGCTAAGAGTGGGCAACCTATGGTACCTGCTCAGAAGCCTTTAGGGTTATGTAAGAAAATATTGGACAAAGTATAGTTTTCCCTTAAAAAGCCCACCCACTAAACCACATGGAGGCTGCCATTGCTATCTTCTCTTCATGAAAATGCTAGTTTCTTGGCTCTCATGTTGACCGTTTGTTCAATGATATGAATTTCTAACCTGGAACAAGAATGCAGGGTCAGCATAACAGCTAAGCTACTAGTATTTTCCAGAAAAGACAGCCCTGAGAGCCGGTTCACACTTAGGCGGCACGCCTTCGGGGGCGACTCCGCAAGGCGTCCAAAAGAGGTGGTCTGCAAAATGACCTCTGTATAAAAGTCAATGCAGGTCGCCCCTGGAAGTCATACAAGAACCTTTTTCTAAGTCGGAGCGACATGCATCGCTCCTATTAGAGCGGTTCTATTGCATAGAATGGGACGCGGCTCGTCAGGCGGCTGAGTCGCCTGACGAGTCGCCCCATTGTGAAACGGCTCTGACTATACTGTATTTCTCTCAAGAAATATTTACTTTAAGGCAAATCACGATTTCTTGGCTTTATGTTTTCTAATAGGTAAGGCGGAGAGGAGGCAACCAACAGACTGTCTACATTGGTGACAGGTACTCTTTAAAACCTACTTAAAAATCCTAAGGCCTCATAGGCAGCAGTGCACTGACCCTATAGGATATAACACAAGGATTCTTTCTCTGAAAACCAGCAAACTTTTTGACCAATTTTAAGACGTAAAACAAAACAAGACCTTGGGCATCAAGTCTCGGGGAGTCTACACCAACATGGAGGATAATTATCTAGAAGCCCCCGTGGAAGCGTGATTGATAAATGTTAAACAGAAGATTTCATCACCTTTTGTTTCTTCCCCAAAGGATTACCAGGGCCTGTTTAATAGTTCATTCGATCAGACGTCTCTTGTGTTTCTCAGCCCTCTCCGTGCCAAGCAGCGCTAACCGTCCCTTGGTCGTCTAAGTCCCCTTAATGAAGATTAAGATGTCAGTTCCCCAACGCTGTTTAAAATCCCAATTTTATTAACTTCTTAAGGGCGGCTGGAAAAACAGGGACATTCTTTAATAGGGAATTATACAAATCGAGAGAGAGAAAAAAAAAACACAATTAGAAAGAATTATCAGGAAATGCGCTTTTGGAATAATAAAGAACTATATTATCTTTGCGTAATGAAAGTTATAAAGGTGCTAAGCAAGCACATTCCACCACAAGTTGTTTTATTTTTTTAATCTAGCAATCACGGCGTTCCTCGCTACAAGAAATAAGGGTTTAAATCGCAATAGAGTCTGGCCCAGATTCACAAAGCACTTACGCCGACATAAGTGCAAATGTGCGCCAGTAAGTGCAAATTTGCGCCGGCGTATCTGTGCGCCGGACCCACAAACCAACATACGACTAAAAACTGGCCACCCTACGCCGACGTAGCTTACATACCCCGGCGTAGCGTGGGGCACACTTTTCGTCTGGACGCATTTGGCTGCTCCCATTGATTAGGCATTCAAATATGCAAATGAGGGAAATACGGCGATTCAAGAACGTACGTGCGCCGACGCATGCTGCGCGAGGTGAGCGTAAATTGTACGTCTGGCATAAAGTTATTCCCCATAGAAGAGGTGCAACCCGGCAACAGACATGCAAAGGTCTGCACCGGAGAACGCAGGCCGGAGTATTGGGCGTACCTTACGTTCACGGCGTAAGTGGTGATCCGGCGTGGATTAGGCAGTTGTGCCGGCGTGGTTGTGAGCATGCGCATAAGGGTGCAGTTTCATGCGTCCACGTCACAGCAACGTCACGGCGCATGCGCAGTTCTACGCCGGGTGTAAAACACAGCACCATGCTCGGACTATCATTTGCATAGGGTCACGCCCACTTCCACCTACGCCGGCCTGCTCCTTCAATAAAAACACCACGCCGATGCAGCGTTGGGAGCAATAGCTTGCTGTATACAGTGCATGCCTCTCCGCGCTGCGCCGGCATGGCGTACGGCGTTTGTGCTAGGGCGGCGTAATGTGCGCCCAACTCTCTGTGAATCTGGGCTTCTGGATTTATAATAAAATAATGATACAAGACTAAAGGGGTCCATGGGAAACCCAGTTAATGGCCAATTTGGGTCTTCCTAGCAGAGGTGCGCACCCTCTAATTTAAATATGACCCACCCCTTCCTGTCAAAGCCACATCCCTGTCATATTCATGGGAAGAGGACAGAGGGACGCCCTGGTAGAAGGACAGAGGGACGCCCTGGGAGAAGGACAGAGGAACGCCCTGGGAGGAGGACAGAGGGACGCCCTGGGAGGAGGACAGAGGGACGCCCTGGGAGGAGGACAGAGGGACGCCCTGGGAGGAGGACAGAGGGACGCCCTGGGAAGAGGAGAGAGGGACGCCGTGGGAAGGGGACAGAGGGCCGCCCCCCACAAAGTGCCGCCCTAGGCCTGGGCCTTGTTGGCCTAGGCCAGAATACATCACTGCTTCCTAGGTCTTATGCCGCGTACACACGATTGGATTGTCCGTCGGAAAAACCTTGGATGGTTTTTCAGACGGAATTCCGCTCAAGCTTGGCTTGCATACACGCGGTCACACAAAAGTTCTCTGAACTTTCGCCGTCAAGAACGCAGCGACGTACAACACTACGACGAGCCGAGAAAATGTATTTCCCATTGGAATTTTTCTCCATCTGAAAATTTGAAAACCAGCTCTCAATCTATTGTTGGCGGAAATTCCGACAGCAAAAGTCCGATGGAGCCTACACGCGGTCGGAATTTCCGACCAAAAGCTCACATCGGATATTTCTTGTTGGAATTTCCGACTGTGTGTATTAGTCTGCAGAGGACCGAGAGTGGACATGTTTTAGGAGCAACTGATGTTAAAGCCAATGTCAACTGCCCATTGGCCAATGTTTGGTTATACCACCTAATTGTATGTATGTTTCTGTTGTTCTTTCAGCTATAGTTTGGTTTGGGAACCAGTTTTTTTAGTTTGGCTATATTTGGACATATTTGGCATTATGACATGTTGAGAAACCAAATGTTTATACTGTATTGGCCAAAAAGAACGATATGGTACAAGAGAGTTGGGTTATTCCTACTGAATCTCTTGAGTATACCTGTCCACTGTATACCTGTTAACTGTTCCCTAATCAGCTGAATATTTGGCAGAAGACTTCTTTTGAAACAGGAACCCATTCTCTGAGAGAGAGAGAATTCGGCGATTTTAAAGAATGAGATGATAATGTATCACTCCCAAATTTAAGAAATCACCTTCCGAATGCAGCCAAGAGCCTGATCCCCAAATCCTGGAAAACTTCCAGGACCACCATCAGGAGCGCAATGGATACTGCAAGTTGATAGGATCCATCTGATGGAAGAGATTACTATCCTTAAACGGGCAGGCTGTGACACATACTACAAGATATGGGTGAGCCGGCTACAATATAAAACCTCGAACTCCTGCAAAGTCTTTACTGTAGAGAGCTGGAGACAATCCCAGAGCTTATTCTGCAGTAGAACGTTACTATATATTATTATTATATCTCAATCGCTGTAGTCATAAGAAGACCGAAGAATATACGTCCTAACTCCTCCTACCTCAAAAGCTATGAAGATTATTGGCTGCACGCAGCTTGAGGCGTCGGGGGCCCCATGTGCTCAATTTAGTTTAATTCCCAGAAATGGTTGTTGTTTTTCCAAAATTGCCTTGAGGAAATATAGCATCCTCAGTCTAGTTCAGGTGTGTCCAAACTACCACCAGGGCTGGTGCAAGGATTTATGACACCATAGGTGAAACCTAATTTTGCCGCACCCTCTTGGCTCCACCCCTTTGCTCTGCCCATATATACCCCACCTTTTTAATAAAGCGCCCATGAAATGTATCCCACCAACGCCCATTAATGTAGCAGCAACACCCATCAATGCAGCTTCACCAGTGCCCATCAATGCAGCCTGAGTGGCGTTTTGCGAGGTTGGGGGGCACTAGGGAGGCTGAGGGCTCTAAGGGGGCACTGTGGGTAACTATAGAAGACAGGGGGCACTATAAGAGGTGGGAAACTAAGGGATCTACAGTCAACCCGATAGAAGGGAGACCATGGCTTGACAGTGGACCATAGCCCAATTCTTGAGAACCACTGTTCTAGAACAGCCATCTTTAACAAGAGTTGCATGAAACCCTTTAGAGTTTGCTAGGGATCCCTTGAGCTGTGGTTAATTAATCTCTCGTTTGCAGGTGCCTGCATAGTTCTGGGGACATGGCCCAATGGTTGAGAGCCACTGTTCTAGAACAGCTATCCTCAACAGGAGTTCCGTGGAATCCTAGGAGTCATTCAGAGTTTGCTAGGGATCCCTTGAGCTGTGGTTAATTAATCTCTCTTTGGCAGGTGCCTGCATAATTCTGGGGCCATGGCCCAGTGGTTGAAAACCACTGTTCTAGAACATCTTCAGCAAGAGTTCTGTGAAACCCTAGGGTCCTCCAGAGTTTTCTATATGTCTCTTGAGCTGTGGATAAGTAATCTCTATTTAGAAGGTGCCTACATAGTTCTGGAGCCATGGCCCAGTGGTTGAGAATCACTGTTCTAGAACAGCCATCCTTAACAAGAGTTAAGATACCCAGGAGTCCTCCAGAGTTTCCTAGGGGTCCCTTGGGCTGTTGTTAATTAATCTCTCTTTTGCAGGTGTCTGCATTAATTCTGGGGTCATGGCCTAGTGGTTGAATGCCACTGTTCTAGAAAATCTTCAGCAAGAGTTCTGTGAAACCCTAGGGGCCCCCCAGAGTTTGTTATAGGTCTCTTGAGCTGTGGATAATTAATCTCTCTTTGGCAGGTGCCTACGTAGTTCTGGAGCCATGGCCCAATGGTTGAGACCCACTGTTCTAGAACAGCTATCCTCAACAGGAGTTCCGTGGAATCCTAGGAGTCATTTAGAGTTTGCTAGGGATCCCTTGAGCTGTGGTTAATTCATCTCTCGTTTGCAGGTGCCTGCATAGTTCTGGGGACATGACCCAATGGTTAAGAACCATTGTTCTAGAACATCTTCAGCAAGAGTTCTGTGAAACCCTGTGAGTCCTCCAGAGTTTTCTATATGTCTCTTGAGCTGTGGATAATTAATCTCTCTTTAGCAGGTGCCTAAATAGTTCTGGAGCCATGGCCCAGTAGTTGAGAATCACTGTTCTAGAACAGCCATCCTTAACAGGAGTTAAGGAACCCAGGAGTCCTCCAGAGTTCGCTAGAGGTCCTTTGAGCTGTGGTTAATTAATCTCACTTTTTCAGGTGCCTCCCTAGTTCTGGGATCAACACCATTTGGCAAAGCCAACTAGCATGGCATCCTGACCTTTACTGTAAGGGTGGCATTCTTCCAGTTCCCACTGACCAACAATGGTTTTAGCAGTGGTTCCCCAAGACTTTTTCCAAGTGTTCTCCATAGGGTAAAAAAGGTTGAGAAAGCTTTTTCAAGACATATTATAGGTTTGATCGAGCATGTTTATATTAGTACCCAACTACCCTTCTAAAAAAGATGTCCCTTTGGAGATCATAAAATCTTCACAGAGCCGCGGCCACGTCTTGAGAAATGAGGACATCTACCGGATTTAATGGCCCCCATTCTTTTCCATATTCATCTGCGATAAGCGCGCACAGAGAAAAGAGGATGATGAATGCCGCGAGTTCAATTACAGTTCAGTTCAATCTCCTTCTAAGAACGGACCTTTCTCCTGACATGATTATTAAACGTTTGCTTTGAAATTCAAGAATGAATTCAGCATTTTCCCTTTTGTTGACAGTTAAGAATGGCTCAATAGGGTTTTAATGCCGAGGATTACAGCCCCGGTGTCATGAATACTGTCTTCGTAAGGTGAAAGGGACTCTTCCAGCAGCTAAGCAAACAAAATAACAAGGTGCTGTTTAGATTTCTACGCTATACTTAAGGCTTAGGATACGTGTTGAAATCCTGAGAGCCGTGAATTTCCAGGCTCAATCTTTGCCCCGGCTCACCTCAAAGACGGGTCATCCTCGTGTCATAAACTTGGCTTAAAGAGAACCTCACACAAGAGCTGCTATCTATTTCTATTCATATCCTAAATGGATTTGCTGATAGTTACTGTAATATATAAAGGTCAAAGTCCCCCCACCCCCAACCACCACCACCACCAATGTTTACCGGTTTTTAAGTCAAAGAGAAAGCCATAAGGCTGTGTAAATATCGAGGCCTGAAAACTTTGCCTTCTCATCTGTTCTAAGCTATTCAAATCAACATAATTAATTGTCAGGGCTTATCAGTAAGAACTGTCTGGCAGTTAAAGGTGTTTCCACCCTAAGAGTGATTATATAGAAACCAGGACGTGTCAACAAGGCTGGGTGGTGAGCAGAGCAAAAAGTCTTCATTTAGTACAGATAGATGGGAGGTCCGGAGGATTTCTTTCTTGTGAAATGTCTCTCATGCTTCATCAGAGAAAATAAGTCAGAATGGGAAGGCGTTCTATGTTTTTCGGGACGATCAGGTTGGTTGTGGGATCTGACCAATAACTTGCTAAGGGCAGAGAACATCTCCTGTAAGCAGGTTGTGTTCATACTGGTTCCGGGAGTGAGCGACTGGCCCAGGCTATGCGGCAGATGAGGTTTAATGTTGATAAATGTAAGGTTATGCACTTGGGGGCTAAAAATATGCATCATACATACTAGGGCAGTGGTTCTCAACCTGGGGGTCGGGACCCCCTTGGGGGTCGAATGATGATTTGCCAGGGGTCACCGAATCCTTGGGTTTCTGAAGCCTAGGCTGCTCTTCCAGCCTTTTTTCGGCTGCCCAGCTGGGCTGTTCCTGGAGCCTGTGGTCACCCACCAAGCCTCTTCGCAGCTACCCATTCAGTTCAGAGGTCAGCTGACTGGTGAGGAATGTGAAGAGGGAGGGGCTGGAGGAGACCCAACCTCCTGATTTCGGCATAGGTGTTACTGCTACAAGACACCACAAGTCGGAAGACACAGTGAGTAACACTACCTGTGATTATAGTTGCCAATACAAGTCCCCACTACAGTTCTCAGATCAGCAGATGACCTTGATCAAGTTGGCTGATCAGAACTCCCCCCAGCACTGCCACTGATCCCCACAACTTGTGAAATTTTATCAAGGGGTCACGGCACTAGAAAGGTTGAGATCCACTGTACTAGGGGGAGTACAACTGGGGGAATCCGTAGTGGAGAAGGATCTGGGGGGTTTTGGTAGATCATAAGCTCAATAATAACATGCAATGCAGTGGTGGTGCGTCCATAGTGGGCGCAGGAGCGCCGCCCCCTCTCTCCTGCACCCGTCACTCAACAATAGATAGATTCATGCATTGCATGAATCTATCTATTGTCGCAGCTGCCGCCCTCTATTCAGGTGTCCGGCCCCCTGTTGGGCGCCGGCCATCTGAATTACAGCGGTGGGTGTGTTTTGGAAGTACCGGAATAGAGCGAGATGCTCTAATAGGCTTCCTGATTTGAGCCTGTGGGCTCGAATCGGCTTTCAAATGGTTAAACAGCGGGCGCACGGCTGTGTAAACCCCAGGTCTGGATGGACATAAGAACAGACGCTATGTTTCCGAAGTATTTACAAACCCAAACGCGAAGATACGGCGAAGAGAACGCTGCTGTCTACGTATCATACGTTCGATATTTTTTCATTCGTCGGATATCCGCGCCTCTTTAAAAGGACCTTAATAACTAACCTGTAATAAATATCTTTGTTATTTTTTTTTTGATAAAGCTCATTGCCGGAGCTAATGAGGCTACTGAAGCATTCAGCGGCATAATGGAGAGGTTTGTGGTGAAGGGGATTTAAATTACCATTATTTTTGTCTAAGTATTACTTATCACAATGGAAATTTAAATACGCGACCACAAAACATTTAATGTTCTGGGTAATTTAGATTGACACGACTCACTCAGAGAAAACGTGATGAAAATTGATACGGCTGAGCAAAAATAATTGGCTTGCCCGGAACGAAATATGTTATTAAAAAATAAAAATTACTGGCGGAAGGTTAAACAAAAGTATGCAAAGCGCTCGGTGAAAAAAAAAAGCGATGAAGAAAAAACGCCACAAAGTATTCACAGAACACCTATTCATAGGGCGCCTCACGCCTGTGCTTTATTATTGGAATGTGTTCTGTCATGTGATCACTTCTGTAAGAATGGATCAGCCAATAAGAACTCAGATCCCCTGATTAGTAGAGATCACATGACCTAGTGCCTAGGTTTCTTGAAAAAAAGCGGGGAAGAGGGAATGGGATTTTCTTATCGGTGCAATAAATGTTCATATATAAATTAAAAAAGGAAACGTTGTTAAACCACATTGGTTCAAAAAATATATAAAAAAAAAACATTTTATTAAGGTATAAACCACTTTAAAATAGATCCACAAAACAGTTAGATGTTTGGTGTACAAGTAGAAATAGTTGACAGTCACAGATTAACATATTGTAGTCAAGCCGAGATGAAGTGGATTGCCGTGTCCCAACATGTTTCGCTTGTAAAGCTTCCTCAGGGGCAAACAGTACCAATCGGGGCTTACAGTTATGACTACGTAAATACAAAAAATAAGCATTAAACATCTTATTATCGGAGCTGCATAGAGCATGAGATCTGTGAAAAAATTTCAGCCTGTTATTTTTATTTTTTTATCCATTTCCATTAATATAACTTTATAAAATATTATTATTGGTCTGCTTTCACTGTTGGCTTTAACCATTTAAAAACATAAACAATTACTTTTATTGGGGAGGGGGCAAAAAAACTGTTGGACAGCAAAAAAAAAAAATGTATTAAAAAGGAACAAGCTTGGCAACACCGAAATAAAACCATGAATTACATATATATATATATATATATATATATATATATATATATATATATATATATATATATAAAATAAACATAAATAATTACTTTTATTGGGGGAGGGGCAAAAAAAACTGTTGGACATAAAAAAAAAGGAATTAAAAAGAAACAAGCTTGGCAACACCCAAATAAAACCACAAATTACGTAATATATATATATATATATATATATATATATAAAATAAACAATAATAGACAATAAAGTAATAATAGGTAATATATAAAAAATAATAATAAATAACTACCTACACTATATATTTATTTATTTCTAATCTGGAAGGCTGGCAACTCGGATGCTCTCAAATAAAATTACTTTATATGTTACATGGGTACATGCTCTCTCTCTCTCTCTCTCTCAACGATAATACATTCTTAATAAATAACGTGGAAAAATAAAAAGAATATATAAATATATATATATAAAATTTAGAATTAAAAAAACTATATTATTATTTTTCCATATTATTTATTACAAATATATTATTGTTAATTTTGTATATGTATATATATACGCACAGATTAAATAATTATATAATTTTTATTATTATTTTTATATATTACTTATTACCAATGCATTATTAATTATTGTTTTTATATATATATATATATATATATATGTATATATATATATATATATATATATATATATATATATATATATATATACAGATAAAGATATAGATCTATATCTATATTTATAGTTCTATATCTATATCTATCTATCTATCTATCTATCTATCTATCTATCTATCTATCTATCTATCTATCTATCTATTATATATCTAGATAGATAGATCTATATCTTTATATGTATTATAAATTACTGATTTATTACTATATGATAATAACAACTCTATACTATAAGTATATATATATATGTATATATATATATATATATATATCTTCAAGTGGGAATCCTGAAGAAGCTACTCGGTGCGAAACGTGTTGATTCTGAACACTTGATTGTAAAACGATGTAATAATGTCATCTGTATGACTTTTTTTTTTTTTAAGATGACACTCATTTTTTAAAGATTCTAAATGGTGGAGACATTGTCAGGGGTGTGTGTTATGATTTTAGAAGCAATAAATACCTGGAAGTGTTACACTCACACTGACTGTGTTACACATCGGATGTTACCTCCACTTTACATGAAGTGCTGTGTGAGAATACAACGTGTTTCCCTTTAGCACACCTTCCATATTCCAGGCACACGGGTGTAAAGGTCGGCCAGGTGTTTCTGGTTGCTCAGTAATTCCCATCAGGACACCTTTCATCCCGGCTTATCTTATCTGCAGGACGTGTGTTGGTGCTCCTCAGGTAGGTGTTGTGATTACAGTAAAAGTAAGACAAATGCAAAGATTATCAAACTCACGGTAGCTGGAAAATCCTTCAATTATTTCTGGAGCCCTATATAGAATCTCCGAGGTTCCAACTCAGCCAATCCCATCCCTTCTCTGACGTTTCAAATATTCAACGCTAATTTATTAAAGCCGAACTCCAGACAGAACATTTCTTTCTCTCCAAAGGGTTAGAAGCTCTGTTGTGTTTTTATTGATACCCGTGTCCCTATTGTCTCTGCCCAAAAATGGCAGAGAAGACAATATAAACTTAACAGAGGCTCTAACCCGCTGATGCCCAACCAGCAGGCTAAGGGGCACCATGTAGGAGACAGCCATTTGTCATATACTGTACTGACTATCATGTGTGGCTCTTTGGAGCCTGTACTTTGGAAGCCGAAAACCACCCCCCCCCCATCTCTTTCCCCTCTCTATCTCTCCCTCCTTATTTCTCTCTCTCTTCCTCCCTTCTCTCTCCCCCTCTTCTTTCTTCCTTCCTCTCCCTTTCTTCTCTCTTCCTCCTATCTTTGTCCACATCTCTTCTCTCTTCTGCTCTCCCTCTCTACTCTCTTCCTCCCTCCTCTCTTTTTCTCCCTCCTCTCTCTTTCCCTCCCTCCTCTCTCTCCCTCCTCTCTCTCCCTCCTTCCTCTCTTCCTCCCTCCTCTCTCTTTCCATCCCTCCACTCTCTCTCTCCTCTCTTCCCTCCTCTCTCCCTCCTCTCTCCCTCCCTCTCTTCTCTCTTCCTAACTCCTCTTTCTCCATCTCTCCTCTCTCCCACTCTCTTCTCTCTTCCTCACTCCTCTCTTTCCCATCCCTCCTCTTTTCCTTCCTTCTCTCTCCCCTCTCCCCCCTGTTTTTCTCTCCCTCCCTCCTCTTTCTCCCTCTCTTCTCTCTTCCTACCTCCTCTCTTTCTCTATCCCTCCCCCTCTCTTCTCTCTCCCTCCCTTCTCTCTCCCCCTCTCTTTTCTCTTCCTCCCTCCTCCCTCTTCTCTCTTTTCTCTTCCTCCCTCTTCTCTCTCCCTCTCTTCTCTTCTCTCTCCCTCCCTCCTCTCTCCCCCTCTCTTTTCTCTTCCTCCCTCCTCTCTCTCCCCCTCTCTTCTCTATTCCTCCCTCTTCTCTCTCCCTCTCTTCTCTCTTCGTTTCTCCACCTCTCTTCCTCTCTCCTCTCTCCCCTCTCTTCTCTCTTCCTCCCTCCTTTCTGCCCCTCTCTTCTCTCATCCTCCCTCCTCTCTCCACCTCTCTTCTCACTTGCTTTCTCCACCTCTCATCTCTCTACCTCCCTCTCTTCTCTCTTCCTACCTCCTCTCTTTCTCTATCCCTCCCCATCTCTTCTCTCTCCCTCCCTTCTCTCTCCCCCTCTCTTTTCTCTTCCTCCCTCCTCTCTCCCTCCCTTCTCTCTCCCCCTCTCTTTTCTCTTCCTCCCTCCTCCCTCTTCTCTCGTTTCTCTTCCTCCCTCTTCTCTCTCCCTCTCTTCTCTTCTCTCTCCCTCCCTCCTCTCTCCCCCTCTCTTTTCTCTTCCTCCCTCCTCTCTCTCCCCCTCTCTTCTCTATTCCTCCCTCTTCTCTCTCCCTCTCTTCTCTTCTCTCTTCGTTTCTCCACCTCTCTTCCTCTCTCCTCTCTCCCCTCTCTTCTCTCTTCCTCCCTCCTTTCTGCCCCTCTCTTCTCTCATCCTCCCTCCTCTCTCCACCTCTCTTCTCACTTGCTTTCTCCACCTCTCATCTCTCTACCTCCCTCTCTTCTCTCTTCCTACCTCCTCTCTTTCTCTATCCCTCCCCATCTCTTCTCTCTCCCTCCCTTCTCTCTCCCCCTCTCTTTTCTCTTCCTCCCTCCTCTCTCTTTTCTCTTCCTCCCTATTCTCTCTCCCTCTCTTCTCTTCTCTCTCCCTCCCTCCTCTCTCCCCCTCTCTTTTCTCTTCCTCCCTCCTCTCTCTCCCCCTCTCTTCTCTATTCCTCCCTCTTCTCTCTCCCTCTCTTCTCTTCTCTCTTTGTTTCTCCACCTCTCTTCCTCTCTCCTCTCTCCCCTCTCTTCTCTCTTCCTCCCTCCTTTCTGCCCCTCTCTTCTCTCATCCTCCCTCCTCTCTCCACCTCTCTTCTCACTTGCTTTCTCCACCTCTCATCTCTCTACCTCACTCTTTTCTCCCCCCTCTCTTCTCGCTTCCTCCCTCCTTTCTCCCCCTCTCTTCTCTCTTCCACTCTCTTCCTTACTACCCCCTCTCTTCTCTATTCCCCTCCCCCCTCTTCTCTCTTCCTCCCTCCTTCTCTCTCCCTTCTCTCTTCCTCCTTCCTCTCACCCCATCTTTTTCTTCCTTCCTCCTCCTCTCTTCCCACCCCCTCTCTCCTCTACCTCTGTTCCCTCCTCTCTCTCTCTCTCCCTCTCTTCTCATTCTTCCTCTCTCTTTCTGTTTCTTTCTCTCTCTTGTTTCCTCTCTATCTCTCCCAACTCTACCCTTCTCTTTTCTCACCTCCTCCTTTCTTTCTACCTTTTACTAGACATGTGCTTTCGTCGTTAGAATGCATTTTCGTCCGAAAATCTGCTCTTTTTGTTATCGTTTTAACAAACGATAACGAAAGCGCAAGAAACAAAAACCGAAAGATCCGACATAAAAAATGCTTTGTTTTCGTTTTCGTTGCGGTAAAAATTTGATATAGAGAGATTCGACATCATAGAGAAAAGATTCGACGTTATAGAGAAAAGATATATAGAAATAATAGATTCGACATTATAGAGATTAGATTTCGATTTATGAGAAAATAGATTCGACATTATAGAGAAAAGATTCGACATTATTACTTGTCATACAACATTAGAATTCTTGAAGGCGGAATATTCGACCGGAAATGTACGATTCGACGTAAAGTTTTGAAGTTCCGTCTAATATTCTTTTGACCATTCGACAGAAACCAAGTATTATTGGATTTGCGGACGAAAGCTATTCCCCAACGAAAAACAAAATAAATAAAAACGATTATCGGGAGTAACTAAATAAATTTATTTTCCAGACGAAAACGAAAAAACGAAACAAAATATTTCAGTCTGCACATGTCTACCTTTTACTCCATCCTCTCTCTCCCTCTCTTCTTCTCTCCCTCCCTCCTCTCTCTCCTACCTTGCTCCCTCTCTTCCCTTCTTTCTCTTTCTCTCTTTCTGTATATATATATATATATATATATATATATATATATACATATGGTAAATAGAAAAAAGAAACTGCGCTAGGATATACAATAAATGCGGCCTATGGTCCTAGTTAACCACTTCCAGCCCAAGGACGTCATATGACGTCCAGGACTTTCAGTGGGGATATCTGAATGATGCTTGCAGCCACAGGCATCATTCAGATATTCATCTCTTCAGCCGGCGAATCCCTGCACCATAAGAACGATCATAGCGGCGGTTCCACCGATTGATCGTTCTTATAGGCGGCGGGAGGGGACGCCCCCCCCCCCCTCCCGCCGCCATCCGGTGCTTCTCTGGGCTCTCCTTTGCCATCAGAGACCCGGAGAAACGATCCGCCGGCATCTGATGGAAACCATAGAGTAGACTGGTGACCAGATGGTCACCAGTCATCTGTATGATCGTCGGAGGCCCGAGCGCGATGTTATGACGTCACGCCCGGTTCCTGGAATGTAAACACAGCCTGAATCGCAGAATCGGTGAATTTTTTTTCACAATCTAATGCTTTCCAGCCTGGAGGAGAGATGTGGGGTCTTATTGACCACCCCGCCTCTCTCCATAAAGAGTACCTGTCACAAACCATTCCTATTACAAGGGATGTTTACATTCCTTGTAATAGGAATAAAAGTGATAAAAAAAAAAAAAATCAAAAAAAGTGTAAAAATAAAAGAAATTGAGTAAAACAAAAAAAAAAAAATAATACAATTTTTTTTTTAAACGCCCCTATGCCCGGTAGCTTGCGCTCAGAAGTGAACACACACGTAAGTCCCGCCCACATATGTAAACGCCGTTCACACCACACATGTGAGGTATCGCCGTGTGCGTTAGCGCGCCAGCAACAATTCTAGAATTAGACCTCCTCTGCAACTTTAAATTTGTAACTTGTAAAAAAAAAAAAAGCATCGCCTATGGAGATTTTTAAGAACTAACGTTTGGCGTCATTCCATGAGTGTGCGCAATTTTAAAGCGTGACATGTTAGGTATCTATTAACTCGGCGTAACTTCATCTTTCACATAATACAAAAAAATCGGGCTAACTTTACTGTTTTGTTATTTTTTAATTTACAAAACCGTTTTTTTTCCCCCCAAAAAAAGGCGTTTGAAAAATTATTGCGCAAATACTGTGCGAGATAAAAAGTTGCAATGGCCGGCATTTTATTCCCTAGGGTGTCTGCTAAAAAAAAATATATAGGGCCAGATTCAGGTAGAGTTATGCCGGCGTATCAGTGATACGCCGGCATAACTCACACTTTGCGCCGGCTTATCTGTTTTCTGTATGCAGAAAACAAGATACGCCGGTTTGCTGCAAAGATCTGACAGGCGTAATTGTATTACGCCGTCGGATCTTAAATGCATTTTTAAAATGGCCGCCGGGGGCGTTCTCGCAGATTTACGGCAATTTACGAATGTACGCTGGCCCGACGCAGTCACTTTACGACGTTTACGCAAGGGTTTTCCCGGCGTAAAGATAAAGCAACAAAAAGCAGGCGCATCCTATGTTAAGTATGGACGTCGTGACCGCGTCGAATTTGAAATTTTTTACGTTGTTTGCGTAACTCGTCCATGAATGGGGATTGACTTCATTGACGTTCACGTTGAAAACACCGTCATAATTTGGAGCATGCGCACTGGGATACATTGACGGCCGGCGCATGCGCAGTACGTTCGCCGCGGGATAAATACGCCCCAAAATTTTAAATACTACACGCCCCCTACCTGCCCAATTAGAATTCCGCCGGCCCATTTACGCTACGCCGTCGCAACTTTAGGAGCAAGTGCTTTGTGAATACAGTACTTACACGTAAATTTGCGGCGGAGTAACGTAAATGCCGGAATAAAGAACCGTTTGCTATCCTGAATCTGGCCCATAATGTTTGGGGGTTCGGAGTAATTTTCTAACAAAAAAATGTATGCATGTAGGAGAGAAGTGCCAAAATAGGACCGGTATGGAGGTGGTTAATAAGCAGCAACTAACCTGTAAACATAAACAGTGAACAAAGTGGAAAATATATATATAGCTACGCTACATACAGTATATAAAATGAAAAGCTGGAAAGAAATACTAAACTTTCTCTTTTTGTAATTTCCATTCAGTCACAATACCGGCTGTGCTACCTAATACTACCTAACACTAGACATGTACAAAAGGAAAAATTTTGTTTCGTTTCGTTTTAATTCGTTATTTAATTAATTTCGTTAAGTTAAATTTGTTAAATTTGTTAAATTCGTTTTCGGAATTCGATCGTTCTCGATATAAATTCGAAAAAAACCCGGTCGAATTCGATCGTTTTCAACCGAATTAGAAAAAAACGGTCGAATTCGAAAACATTTCTACCGGGTTCGAATTCGATCATATTTTGATCGGATTCGAAAATATTTCAACAGAATTCAATAATATTTCATCCGCTATCGTTAATATTTCAACCAAATTTGATGATATTTTAACCGGATTTGAAATTATTTCAACCGAATTGGAAATTATTTCTACCGGATTGGAAATTTTTTCCACCGGATTGGAAATTATTTCCACCGGATTGGAAATTATTTCCACTGGATTGGAAATTATTTCAACCGCTTTGGAAATTATTTCAACCGAATTTGATTGTATGTATTTGTATTTGTATTATTGTATTTGATTACATTCTATTAAATTCTATTCTGTTCTTTACTATTCTTTGATTTTCATTCTATTGTTTTATTATTTTATATTCTATTTTATTGTATTCTTTTTTAGAAATCGATTTATATTTTTTAGATTTTGATTCAAACTTGCTTTCAATTTTCATTCGAATTTGTTTTCGATTTGAATTGTTTTCAAATTCGATTCGAATAGAATTTTTTTCGAATTCGATTCGAATTAGTTTCGAATTCGTTTCGAATTCGAATTGCGTTCGCGTTTTTTCGAATTTGTTTAAATTTGTTAATTTTGTAATTCGGAAATTCGGATGCATCCAAATTTCCGAATAATGAAAAATGTGTCCAAATTTGAATACGTAGCGAAACGAAATGCACATGTCTACCTAACACAGAGCTGCCTAATAAATAGAAGAGAGCCCAGATATCTGTATATGAAATATCACAAACAATAAAAAAAATATATAAAAAGCCAAACAGCCACAATCAAGGACGACCTTCCAGACACAACAGTGATAATAAAGTACAAAAAAAATTCCAACGGTTTTCCAGCTCC
Source organism: Rana kukunoris (assembly GCA_029574335.1). NCBI lineage: Eukaryota > Metazoa > Chordata > Amphibia > Anura > Ranidae > Rana > Rana kukunoris. The sequence continues at coordinate 153,356,270 of CM056058.1, read as the reverse complement.
TGAGTGCGCACAACAGCCAAGCCAACTGCTGAAGAAATCTGAGAAGATGATCCCACTGGACCGAATACCATTCAAGGTCATTAGTCAGTCCGGATACGTCGTTTTCTATTGCACCCCCTGATGGAGGGAGTGTTTTTGGACCCCCGAAACGCATTGGATGTTTCCTTTATTGTCCCATTGACCCCAACTGGGAGAAAATTGTATCCAGACTATCAGCCGGAACAACTACCTGTAAAAACCCAATTGTGACCAAATTCTGGTGCAAAAAAACAAACCAAAGAAACTTTTTGGATTGATTGGTGTAATAAATCGCCCCCCCCCCTCTCCCCCCTCCACATTAATAAATAGACTCGGAGTCCCGTCTCCTTTCAAAATGAAATACCTAATTGGCTGCCAATCTAATCCCGCCACCCCCTCCTGTTTGTCTTTTATTCCAGCCGGGCCGGGCGCTCTAATTAAATAAATATTGCGCACACCTGAAAGCTCCGCGTTTTATTGAAGCGACCATCTGGCTTCCACAACGCCCTGTAATTGTTTTTGTTTATTGTTTTAATTTTTTTTTATAAATTCTGTCTCTATTTTTTTTTTTTCATCACCGCGGATTCTTCACACTCAGGACATATATATATAATATATATAATATATCCCGTGTACAGAGATAATGTTATGGTAACGTGATTGTCAGCGGTCAGAGCATTATAATGAGGGAACGGCCAATTAGAATCCGGTGCTGATACCACGCCCCCCCCCCCCCCCCACAGTGAGGGAGACATTGATGTATTATAGGGGATCGGGGGGGGGGGGATTTGTATTGTTTTTAAGTATATATTGTATATAAAAGAGATGAAGGATGTTATTGATGTGTTCATGCTTCTGTTTGAGAGAAGAGAGGGGGATATAGGAGGGAGGAAGAGAGAAGAGGGGGAGGGAGGAAGAGAGAAGAGGGGGAGGAAGGAAGAGAGAAGAGAGGGAGGGAGGAGAAGGGAGGAAAAGAGAGGAAAAGAGAAGAGAGGGAGAGAGAGGAGGGAGGAAGAGAGAAGAGAGGGAGGGAGAGGAGGGAGGAGAAGGGAGGAAAAGAGAGGAGAGGGAGAGATAGGAGGGAGGAAGAGATAATAGGAGGAGGGAGGAAGAGAGGGAGGGAGGAAGAGAGAAGAGAGGGAGGGAGGAAGTGAGAAGAGAGGGAGGGAGGAAGAGAGAAGAGAGGGAGGGAGGAAGTGAGAAGAGAGTGAGGGAGGAGGGAGGAAAAGAGAGAAGAGGGAGAGAGAGGAGGGAGGAAGAGAAAATAGGAGGAGGGAGGAAGAGAGGGAGGGAGGAAGAGAAAATAGGAGGAGGGAGGAAGAGAGAAGAGAGGGAGGGAGGAAGAGAGAAGAGAGGGAGGTAGAGGAGGGAGGAAAAGAGAGGAGAAGGAGAGAGAGGAGGGAGGAAGAGAGAAGAGAGGGAGGGAGAGGAGGGAGGAGAAGGGAGGAAAAGAGAGGAGAGGGAGAGAGAGGAGGGAGGAAGAGATAATAGGAGGAGGGAGGAAGAGAGAAGAGAGGGAGGGAGGAAGAGAGAAGAGAGGGAGGGAGAGGAGGGAGGAGAAGGGAGGAAAAGAGAGGAGAGTGAGAGAGAGGAGGGAGGAAGAGATAATAGGAGGAGGGAGGAAGAGAGAAGAGAGGGAGGGAGGAAGAGAGAAGAGGGGGAGGGAGAGGAGGGAGGAGGAGGGAGGAAAAGAGAGGAGAGGGAGAGAGAGGAGGGAGGAAGAGAAAATAGGAGGAGGGAGGAAGAGAGAAGAGAGGGAGGGAGGAAGAGAGAAGAGAGGGAGGGAGGAGGGAGCAAAAGAGAGAAGAGGGAGAGAGAGGAGGGAGGAAGAGAAAATAGGAGGAGGGAGGAAGAGAGAAGAGAGAAGAGAGGGAGGGAGGAAGAGAGAAGAGAAGGAGGGAGGGGGAGAGAAGAGTGTGAGAGAGGAGGGCGGAAGAGAGAAGAGAGGGGAGAGGGGAAGAAGGAAAATGAGCCAACGAGGAGAGATCAGGGTGGTGTGTGAATGGACATGCAGAGTAGTTGCTTAGGAGAAAGCCTGCCTGGGTGCCCCCATAACAAACTGCTCGCTGTGGGGGGCACTCAGCAGATGGAAGCGGCCGAGAGTGCCTGCAGGGGACACAAAAAGAAGAGGCTCTGGGTTGCTGACCACTAGAGCAGGTTTGTTTTTTTAATGTAAAGGGGAGGAGTCACTGCTGTGATGACCCAGAGATGTTCTGTAAACACCGAACTTAGGAAAGACACAACGCTAAACCTGCAAAGGAGATTAGAGCGCCCCCTGCTTTCTCTAAAGAAGTGTGCAAAATATTTTTCTTTACTAAATATATAACATTTTGAATTTTTGTAAATTTTTTTTGTTTTGTTCTGATTATAATAAATAAGCAGCAAACCACTATACATTCCCCAAAAAGTTTTTAAGTTACACCAACTTTGTATCCCCCCCACTGAGAGATACTTCATATTTATATGATGCTGGCACACACATGTCCGAATTTTTGTCTTGTATCTGTGACCCGGCCGCCCGCGGGCCTCACCTCCACTGATGAGCCCCGATATGAAAGGAGCATTGTGTGTGACAGAGGAGTTAGTGGAGGAAAAATGAGCGTCCCAGGGGCGATTCTTCCCCCCCAGATCGCTGATGTTTTGTCTGCCTCGGTGATTTAAGGTTTGTCAGGAGATGTCAGGGAGGCTAGGAGGCCAAGGACTTCCTGATGGCTGTGGATTTTCTTTCACACGACCTTCCTGCCGCTGATTCTGCTCTGACAGGGGCCGGCTGGCAGCAGATTCACGCCGGGTCTCCTGGGCATTGCGGCATGTTGGAAAAAAAAGGGCCGCGGGGCTCCCCTACCTTCTAATCATCTCTGTGATAAACTCCACAAGTGATTAGTCATTCAGACACATCAGTGGCTGCCATTCTTTATTTAACTCAGCCGCTGCCGCCCGCGATGCCCCCCCCCCCCCCCCCCCCCGCTGGACGCAATGATGCCAAGTTGGGCAGGAAAAGCAGAATCAAGCGGAAAACACTTCCGATAAAGGTTCTACATGAATTTTATTACAATTTTTAGTACAGGTACTTATATAGCGCCGTCAGTTTAATATATATATATATATAAGCGTGCGCACAGGGTGTGCCAGGTGTGCCTGGGCGCACCTTAACCACTTCAATGCCAGGCACTTACACCCCTTTCCTGCCTAGGCCAGTTTTTTCAGCTTTCTGCGCTGTCACTGTTGCTGTTTAACCACTTAAGACCCGGACCTTTAGGCCTACGCAGTGCCAAATCGCAAAAAGGGGCAAGGTCTAAAAAGACCTTGCCCCTTTTTGCGATTTGGCACTGCGTCGCTTTAACTGACAATTGCGCGGTCGTGCAACGTTTTTTTCCAAACAAAATTGGCGTCCTCCCCCGCCCCCCCCCCCAAATAGAGTCTCTTTTGGTGGTATTTGATCGCCTCTGCGGGGTTTTTATTTTTTTGCTGTATAACCACTTAAGCCCCGGACAGATATGCTGCTAAATGCCCAGAGACGTTTTTACAATTCCGCACTGCGTCGCTTTAACTGACAATTGCGCGGTCGTGCGACGCGGCTCCCAAACAAAATTGGCGTCCTTTTTTCCCCACAAATAGAGCTTTCTTTGGGTGGTATTTGATCACCTCTGCGTTTTTTATTTTTTGCGCTATAAACTAAAAATAGAGTGACAATTTCGAAAAAAAAACAATGGGCCAGATTTACATACACTTAATATTGCGCTGCGTAATCCTCTACGCTGCCGTATTTTACCAGGCTCTACACCGAATCCTGGTAGATTTTTGCCCGTACGCTACGGCGGCGTAGTCTACTTCTCGCCGCGTAATCGAAATACGCGATTGGGGGGCGTGAAGCATTTAAATTAAGCGCGTCCCCGCGGCGATCGAACTGCGCATGCTCCGTTCAGAAATTTCCCGCCGTGCATTGCGCGAAATCACGTCGTTACGTCATTCGTTGTTTGAGTAGCGTCGTTTACGAACATTCCTATTCCCGGACGACTTACGTAAAAAAGAATAAAAGGCGTCGGAAAACGTAGAAATTCGACGCGGGAACGACGGCCATACTTAACATGGGCTGTCTAATATTAGAGCAGCAAAAAGCTGGTATAGTGTTACGCAAAAAAAAGATGACTAAAGGTGCCGTAAGAGATTGCGAATGAAGATCGTAATTTCTGGGATCGCCGGCAAAAGCTCATTAGCATACCCCGACGCGGAAAACGACGGGAACTCCACCCAGTGGCCGCAATTTTATTGCAGCGTAGATCCGAAGGCGTACGAACACGTAATCCAGTCGAATTAAAGCCCGCAGCCGTCTATTCATGGTTTGAGATTTCCGACTAGCTAGAAAACGCGCGTAATTCGAAAGGAGTTACGGCTCTCTGAATCTGGCCCAATGTTTTTTACTTTTTGCTATAATAAATATCCCCAAAAATATATAAAAAAAAAGTTTTTTCCCTCAGTTTAGGCCGATACATATTCTTCTACCTATTTTTGGTAAAAAAAAATCGCAATAAGCGTTAAACGATTGGTTTGCGCAAAATTTATAGCGTTTACAAAATAGGGGATAGTTTTATTGCATTTTTATTAATTGTTGTTTTTTTTTTACTACTAATGGCGGCGATCAGCGTTTTTTTCCGTGACTGCGACATTACGGCGGACACTTCGGACACTTTTGACACGTTTTTGGGACCATTGTCATTTTCACAGCAAAAAGTGCTATAAAAATGCACTGATTACTGTGAAAATGACAATTGCAGTTTGGGAGTTAACCACTAGGGGGTGCTGTAGGGGTTAAGTGTGACCTCATGTGTGTTTCTAACCGTAGGGGGGCGGGGCTGGACGTGTGACATCATTGATTGTCTTTTCCTATATCAGGGAACAGACGATCACTGCCACTGCCACTGTGTCTTCAGCTCCGGTGACCGATCGCGGGACTCCGGCGGCGATCGAGACCGCGGTTCCGCGGTCACGGAGCTTCAGACCGGGTCTGGGCATTTAACAATCATGTACAGGTATATGCCTGTGCCCAGCCGTGCCATTCTGCCGACGTATATCGGCGTTAGGCGGACCTTAAGTGGTTAAATGACAATTGCGCGGTCGTGCCACACTGTACCCAAACAGATTTTTTTTATCATTTTGATCCCACATGCAGAACTGATGGGCATTGAAAGGTTGCACTGATGGGCACTGATGGGTGGCACTGGTGGGCACTGATGGGCATAGGCGACACTGATGGGCACTGAAAGGATCCACTGATGGGTACTTATGGGTGGCACTGATAGGTGGCACTGATGAGGTCGCACCAATGATGTGGCACTGATGGACACTGATAGGCAGCACTGATGGGCACTGTTAGGCCAAACTGATGGGTGGACCTGATATGCAGCACTGATGGACATTGATAAGTGTCACTGATGGGCACTGATGGGTGGCACTGGTGGGCACTGATGGGCATAGGCGACACTGATGGGCACTGAAAGGCTGCACTGGTGGGTACTTATGGGTGGCACTGATGAGGTCGCACCAATGAGGTGGCACTGATGGGCACTGATGATGGGCACTGATAGGCAGCACTGATGGGCACTGGTAGGCCAAACTGATGGGTGGACCTGATATTCAGCACTGATGGACATTGATAAGTGCCATTGATGTGCACTCATTGGTGGCACTGGTGGGCACTGATGGGCATAGGTGACACTGATGGGCACTGAAAGGCTGCACTGATGGGTACTTATGGGTGGCACTGATGAGGTCGCACCAATGAGGTGGCACTGATGGGCACTGACGATGGGCACTGATAGGCAGCACTGATGGGCACTGGTAGGCCGAACTGATGGGTGGACCTGATATTCAGCACTGATGGACATTGATAAGTGCCATTGATGTGCACTCATTGGTGGCACTGGTGGGCACTGATGGGCATAGGCGACACTGATGGGCACTGAAAGGCTGCACTGATGGGTACTTATGGGTGGCACTGGTAGGCATCCTTGGTAACACTGGCAGACATTGTGGATGGACACTAATTGGCAGCTGCCTGAGCAATGATTGGCATTTTCCTGGTGGTCTAAGGTGGCCATCCCCGGTGGTCCAGTGTGGGTGGCCATCCCTGGTGGTCCTGGAGGCATCCTGGTGGTCCTGGGCGGGCATCCGAGGGGGGGCTGCACTGATAAACAATCAGCACAGACCCCTCCCCCCCCCCCGTCAGGAGAGCACCTGATTGGCACTCCTCTACCTCTGTCCGTCAGATGAACGGCTCTTCCTGTTTACATCGTGATCAGCTGTGATTGGCTGAGACCCAACTGGGTAAATTTCCACCTTCAAAATCCCAAACCCTTACTCTTTTCAAATTACAGCTAATGAAATATTAGTAAACTTTTAAAATGCATTTAAAAATGTCGCTATGAATGCACAATGGGCCTAAATGTTTTTTTTTATATATATTTTCCTAAACACATTTTAATTTAACAGGAATTCTGTTTAAAATGATAAATTAATAAATGATCCTCTTTAAGTCAGCTTGCCTTGCAGACACACAAAATAACTGGAACGAGATAATAAAAATGCAAATAAAAATAATAATAATAATAATAATAATTTCGGCAGCATTTTTCAATAAACGGCCATATTTATACAGATTAACACCTTTTCTGTTACATTCCAATTTTTTATTTTTTTTGTCTAATTTTTTTTTTTTGCCCAAAAAAAAAAAGTAGATGCAAACTTCTTAATAGTACTTAGTTGCCATGGAAGCTTAAGCTGACCTCAGTATTATTGTCCTCGAGAGGGAACTGACTCTACTATATGTTCATTCAGTGGATTAATGGACTGCTGGTTCTTTTATAAGTGGCTGTCTAACAACCAAAATAGACTCATGTTGTAAAACTGACTTCTTAGTAGCTGAACAGGCAGCGTCTTGTGGCAGACTCAGTGAAGCAAACTCAGTTCTACAATCGCACGTTAAAAAATAAATAAAAAAAATGTAAAAAAAAAAAAATATAAAAAAAATATTAAAAAAAATTATAAAAATATGTAAAAATAAAATTAAAATCAACTTTTTTTTTTTTTTTTTTTTTTTTACAATTTCCAGGATTTTTTTTAGGTGTAAACATAGGTACTTGAAAAATGATTTTGGCCTGAGGTTTGTCTGCCCCTAATGGCTTGCTTTTGTTAAATTGCCCGTATCTTAATGCTGCGGGTTGAGCGGGTAATTGTTGCACAATGGATGCTGAGCCTCTTCATTGCAGAATTATGGTGAGCCGTCACCGGCCTGACAGTTAGTCACAGATAATGCTAGGTGACAATATTTTTTTTTTTGGGGGGTTGCGTTTTTTTTTGTTTTTTTTAATAACCTTTTAAAAAAAAAAATGTTCAAAATCACTCTATGCTCAATAGCATTACATGACCCCACAGAATTCCCTATGCAAATACTGACTTTCTAGAGTCTGCATTTGCATAGAAACAGGTGATCTGTAGACCAGGTTTCATTTTATTTTAAAAATTATTATTTATTTTTTTTATTATTAAAAAATATTTTTTGGGGGAGTTTGCATTTTTTCATTATTTAAAAAAAATACCCTGTGCTGTATAGTACCACAGGACCCTAGATAATCCCCTAAGCAAATATTGACTTCATGGGAGTCTGTATTTGCATAGAAACAGATGATCTGTAGACCAGGTTTTATTTTTTTTTATTTTTAATTTTTCTATTATTAAAAAAAAAAAAAAAAAAATAAAAGTTTAAAAGCACCCTGTGCTGTATAGTACCACAGGACCCAACATAATCCCCTATGCAAATGTTGACTGTCTTACTTGGATAGAAACAGATGATCTGTAGACCAGGTTTTATTTTTTATAAAATTTTTGGTCATTTGCAATCTTTTTTTTTAATTTTTTTAAGTAGTTTAAAAGCACCCTGTGCTGTATAGTACCACATAACCCCACATAATCCCCTATGCAAACATCCCCCTTCCAATACAAATACCCTCCCCCCAAACAATTCTTACCCCTGTCACCCCCAAATTCCCCATTCCGATATAAAAACCCTCCCCCCAAACAATTCTTACCCCCCTGTCTCCCCAAATTTCCTCTTCCAATACAAATACCCTCCCCTCCAAACAATTCTTATCCCTGTCACCCCCAAATTCCCCCTTCCAATACAAATACCCTCCCCCAAACAATTCTTACCCCCTGCCACCCCCAATTTCCCCCTTACAATACAAATACCCTCCCCCAAACAATTCTTACCCCCTGCCACCCTCAATTTCCCCTTTACAATACAAATACCCTCCCCCAAACAATTCTTACCCCCTGTCTCCCCAAATTTCCTCTTCCAATACAAATACCCCCCCCCCTCCAAACAATTCTTATCCCTGTCACCCCCAAATTCTCCCTTCCAATACAAATACCCTCCCCCAAACAATTCTTACCCCCTTTTGCCCCAAATTACCCCTTCCAATACAAATATCCTCCCCCAAACAATTCTTACCCCCTGCCACCCCCAATTTCCCCCTTACAATACAAATACCCTCCCCCAAACAATTCTTACCCCCTGTCTCCCCAAATGTCCTCTTCCAATACAAATACCCTCCCCTCCAAACAATTCTTACCCCCTTTTGCCCCAAATTACCCCTTCCAATACAAATACCCTCCCTCCAAACAATTCTTACCCCTGTCACCCCCAAATTCCCCCTTCTAATACAAATATCCTCCCCTCCAAACAATTCTTACCCCCTGTCTCCCCCAAATTCCCCCTTCCAATACAAATACCCTCCCCCCAAACAATTCTTACCCCTGTCACCCCCAAATTACCCCTTCCAATACAAATACCCTCCCCCAAACAATTCTTACCCCCTTTTGCCCCAAATTACCCCTTCCAATACAAATACCCTCCCCCAAACAATTCTTACCCCCTGTCGTCCCCAAATCTCCCCTTCCAATAAAAATACCTTACCCCAAACAATTCTTACCTCTTGTCTCCCCCAAATTCCCCCTTCCAATACAAATACCCTCCCCCCAAATAATTCTTACCCCCTGTAGCCCCCAAATTTCCTCTTCCAATACAAATACCCTCCCCAAAACAATTCTTACCCCCTGCCATCCCCGATTTCCCCCTTCAAATACAAATACCCTCCCCCAAACAATTCTTACCCCCTGTTGCCCCAAATTCCCCTTTCCAATACAAACACCTTCCCCCAATCTCCTCATGGCACCTTCCCTCCTCATATGATACCACAGTGTCCCTCCTGCCCACCCCTTGTCCCGGCCCCATGCGCATGGTCACACTGGTGAGTAATCACAATTTTTGGCCTCCCTTTCTGCCCGTCTTCCCCCCTAGATAGGAAGTCACACTCCAGGCTACCTCCATTGTTTGTGCAACAATAAAAACAAGAGAAGGGCCAGCCACACGGAATTTCATTTCCGAGGCCAGATAATTTCCAATGAATAACCGTTTGGAAAAGAAAATAAACCATTTTTTTTCTGATTCCAGTGACAGGTCTCTCCGTCCCCCAATGGCCCCCGGGGGCCGTGTGGCTCAATAATTGCCGTACAAAAAGACAGCTAACAGCAAACAGGGCCCTGGTCTTCTCCAGCCAACTTCCTGGCTCCCTTATTGAAGTCTACGTCTCTCCATCTTATTCCGGGGTTCTAATTCATCAGTCTCACCGTTCCCATGGGGACAGGGTCCAGGAGACCCCCGGGGGCCACCACCGCTTCCCACCTTACCAGAGGCCATATTCCTGATGGCCCCTTATATAAATAGGAAATTGTGCCTGGCCCCGGGACTGGAGGGCGAAACTCCTCGCCTATCATATCCAAATAATCATTTCACAAATTATCATAATTATCAATCAATCATCTCTTAGAGAAACAATGTAACGGTGGAGGTATCAGATGTCTGCTATGACCTTAAGTATTACATATCTCATTTTAAATGACAGGAGATTAATAGTTTGGGTAATGCATATTTGAATGGAACACAACACCATTATCTTGTGCTGATACAACCAGAACAGGCACAGCATTAAAATGACATTTTTAACCTCACATGTAGCTGAGAGAATTATCTGTAATTGATGAGAAGTGCCACGGCGTGCTAATGGGGAAATAAGTCAAAGTTTTAGTTATGCAAGAACTGCTGCTATAAACAAAAAAAAAAATTTTTTTTAAAGAAATAAAAAAAGATGGAGAAATGACTATATGCATTAAAAAATAAAAAATAAATGAATAGAAATAAAAAAAAAGATGGAGAAATTATTATAATGCATTGTTGTCTATGTTGTTTTTTTCTTTTTTTTAAAAAAAAAAAAATATTATATGAGAATATTAGGGCAAATTAAAATTATTTTTGAAAAAGTATTAAAAAAAGTATAAGATATGCATTGATTAAAAAATAAATAAATAAAAAATATAAAAAAAGTAATAAAAAATATAGATAAATAAATAATTATATATTATTATTATTAGTAGTAGTATTTATCTATATTTTTTTATTATTTTATGTTATTTTCATTAATTGTATATTTTTTTCATTTTTTTTTTAAATCAATGCATTGATTAAATAAAAAATGAAATATAAATATATTACAAATTAAATAAAGTAATAAAAAATATTGATAAACAAATAATTATATTATTATTATTTATTTATCTATATTTTGTATGACTTTATTTTATCTATCTATCTATCTATCTATGGGGCAGATTCACGTAGATCGGCGCATTATCATTCCGGCGTAGCGCACCACTTTTCCGTTAGACTTGCGCAATCTAGCCGCGTAATCCGGCGATTCACGTAGCTTTTACGCAAGAGCTTGCGCAAACGTAAGGTTTTTTCCTGAGGCGTAAGGAGGAGTAATACAAATTGGGAAGGACGTGGGCGTGTTACATTGAAATGAGCCGTGACCCCATGCAAATGAAGGGCCGGCCGACTCGCGCATGCGCGCGTGAAGGAAACCATGTCAGCTCCGTTGTGCGCATGCTCACAACTCGGGAGCGGCGCAATCAGTGAAATTGGAAATGGACTAGGGCAACTTTATGAACTACGCAGACAGCATAAATAGACAGACACAAATGCACTTCCTTTGCAAAAGTACATCCCTTTGTATCCCTCCCTATACAGCAAGGTGCTTTTGTTTGTTTGTGACGTGTCTTTGAGATATTTGGGGACTGTTTTGCAGAGTGATTTTTGTCTTTTATGTCTTTGTTGTTATTTTGTTTAAATTATATTTTTGCTGGGCATTTTTTATTTTTGCTCGTCATTTATTTAATTTTTTTGGTTCTGTTTGTGTATGATTTTGGAATGTGGGGGTGATATTCCTGCGGGAAAAGGGGTGTCACCCTCATTTGTGGTGGAGAAGTGATCGCCAGGTCTGTGTGAATGGTGTATGAATGTACAGTGACATAATTGGAGCCGTGGCATGGCGTTGCAGCTCACAAGTCCTGCATGGTGGACTGGTGCCAATCCAATGTGATGAGGATGTGGGGTGTGTGTGCTAGGGACCACAGTGGTGTGCATGCATGCATTCTCATTGTGCCATGATTAATGTGTGTGTTTAACGTGCAAAGATGCATAATGTGAGCTGGCATGAGATGGGGTCATGAGATGGGGTACCAGTGCATATGCAGAGTCACCTTGAAGGGAAAAGACAGGAGGATGTTAGTCATGCATGTGCCACTTGTGAGGTGTGCATCACGGGAGGGGATAGTCATGCCTGCCACCCATGTCACTCACCAACCAGCCAGCTGTCCCCATACATGTTCTGTTGGAAATCTGTGGGGATGGGGCTCTGATTGTATATGTAGCTGTCATGGGTGTCATGGGTGGTGCCATGTGTTGGGCTGGTGATGTCCTCCTGCAGGGTTGTGGTAATTCCATGATGGCATGAGGGGTGAATCTGAAGATGCGAGACACCTCAGAATCACTCATGCCATAGATGTCTATGCGTGTGTGATATATCAAGTGAAGAGTGAGGGGCTTGTATCAGATAAGAATATTGTATTAGATTAATTTAAATTGTAAATTTTATATAAGCAAATAAAAAAATTAAAAAAAAACATCTCCCGTGCCCTCCTTAGTGCCATCCTCCGTGCCCTCCTCCTTCTTTGTTCATCTAAAGTCAGTAGTATAGCTATGCGCGACGATGCCCCTGGCATGTTGGCATACAGATTGTTGGGCAACACGTGTGACTGCTGAACTCCTCACTAACAGTGTTGCTTTATCTGACAATTAGACTTTTTTTCAAAATTTAGATCAGCTTTTAGGTCCTCTAACTTTAGACAGAACATTTTGCTGTTGCGCACATCGCGTAGCCTGCGCAGCAACTGCGTTTTTTTGTGGATCCCCGTAACTCCCTCATTAGCATATTTGACTAGCAAATCAATGGTGTGTCTAGCGCAGTTTTGCACGAAGGGAAGCGAATGTCTAATTCAATTACGCCGGACCAAAAAACGTAGATTTCTGGCGTATATTGTTTTGTGAATCGCGTCCAACTATACGCACGCGCACATTTAGACTTACGCACGCGCAACAGCAGTTGCGCAGGCGTAATCGCTCTGTGAATCTGGGCCTATCTATCTATCTATCTATCTATCTATCTATCTATCTATCTATCTATCTATCTATATATATATATATATATATATATATATATATATATATATATATATATATATATATATATAAATAAATATAGATATATATCTATATATATATAGATATAGATATTTTTTTTAAATCAATGCATAAATTATACTTTTTCTAATCATTTTTCTAAAATTATTTTAATTTACCCTACTATTCTCATTAAAAAAAAATCAACATACACAACAAAGTAAAAAAAGTTTGGTGTCAGGTTTTTTTAATGGATTAAAAACATTTTTTTGTAATGCATTAAAAAACATTTTTTTTATTTCTTTTAATCTTTTTTTTTAAATATTTTCAAGTTTAGATTATTTTCAATCATTATAATATGAATTGGTAAATATTTATATTTACTAACACATTTTTGCTAGGGTTTATTTCTATTTTCTTTCTATTTCTATATTATTTTTTTTATTTATTTAAACCTCTTTATATATTTGTTAAAAAAAAAAGGTTGAAATAAAAAATATATAATATATAATGGCCCAGATTCAGAGAGAATTGGATTCTCGTAGCGTATCAGAAATACACTACGCCGCCGTTTCTTACCTGGCTCTACGTGGAATTCAGGTAGATTTTGTCCAGTAAACGATGGCGGCGTAGTGTATTTCTCCCGTCGCAATCCATATAGACGAGTAGGGGGCGTGAAGGATTTAAAATAAGCGCGTTCCTGCGGCGATCGAACTGCGCATGCTCCGTTCGCAAATTTCCCGCCGTGCATTGCGCCAAATCACGTCGTTACATCATTCGTTGTTTGAGTAGCGTAGTTTACGGACATTTCTATTCCCGAACGAGTTACGTAAAAAAAAAAAAAAAAAATTAAATTCGACGCGGGAACGACGGCCATACTTAACATGGGTTACGCACCGTTAGACCAGCAAAAAGCTGGTCTAACAGTACGTAAAAAAAAACAGACGTAAGCGATTGCGAAGACCGCTCGTATCTTCGTGGATCGCCGTAAAAACACATTTGCATATCCCGACGCATCAAAACAACGCGAACTCCTCCCAGCGGCCGCAAATATATCGCAGCGTAGATCCGAAGGTTTACGAAGACGTAAGCCTCTCGGATCGAAGCCCGAAGCCGCCGTATCATGGTTTGAGGATTCAAACTAGTGATACGGCGCGCGAAATTTGAAATTACTCCTGTCTAACACCAGTTAGACAGGCGTAATTGCTCTATGAATCTGGGCCAATATTTCTATAATGATTACTTTATATTTCTATATTACATATTCATTTTATAACTATATATACATATATATATACATATATATATATATATATATATATATATATATATATATATAATATTTCTACATAGAGAAATGTAATAAAACTGATATAAATATATATATATATATATAGGCCCAGATTCACAGAGCGATTACGCCTGCGCAACTGCTGTTGCGCGTGCGTAAGTCTAAATGTGCGCGTGCGTATAGTTGGACGCGATTCACAAAACAATATACGCCAGAAATCTACGTTTTTTGGTCCGGCGTAATTGAATTAGACATTCGCTTCCCTTCGTGCAAAACTGCGCTAGACACACCATTGATTTGCTAGTCAAATATGCTAATGAGGGAGTTACGGGGATCCACAAAAAAACGCAGTTGCTGCGCAGGCTACGCGATGTGCGCAACAGCAAAATGTTCTGTCTAAAGTTAGAGGACCTAAAAGCTGGTCTAAATTTTGAAAAAAAGTCTAATTGTCAGATAAAGCAACACTGTTAGTGAGGAGTTCAGCAGTCACACGTGTTGCCCAACAATCTGTATGCCAACATGCCAGGGGCATCGTCGCGCATAGCTATACTACTGACTTTAGATGAACAAAGAAGGAGGAGGGCACGGAGGATGGCACTAAGGAGGGCACGGGAGATGTTTTTTTTAATTTTTTTATTTGCTTATATAAAATTTACAATTAAAATTAATCTAATACAATATTCTTATCTGATACAAGCCCCTCACTCTTCACTTGATATATCACACACGCATAGACATCTATGGCATGAGTGATTCTGAGGTGTCTCGCATCTTCAGATTCACCCCTCATGCCATCATGGAATTACCACAACCCTGCAGGAGGACATCACCAGCCCAACACATGGCACCACCCATGACACCCATGACAGCTACATATACAATCAGAGCCCCATCCCCACAGATTTCCAACAGAACATGTATGGGGACAGCTGGCTGGTTGGTGAGTGACATGGGTGGCAGGCATGACTATCCCCTCCCGTGATGCACACCTCACAAGTGGCACATGCATGACTAACATCCTCCTGTCTTTTCCCTTCAAGGTGACTCTGCATATGCACTGGTACCCCATCTCATGACCCCATCTCATGCCAGCTCACATTATGCATCTTTGCACGTTAAACACACACATTAATCATGGCACAATGAGAATGCATGCATGCACACCACTGTGGTCCCTAGCACACACACCCCACATCCTCATCACATTGGATTGGCACCAGTCCACCATGCAGGACTTGTGAGCTGCAACGCCATGCCACGGCTCCAATTATGTCACTGTACATTCATACACCATTCACACAGACCTGGCGATCACTTCTCCACCACAAATGAGGGTGACACCCCTTTTCCCGCAGGAATATCACCCCCACATTCCAAAATCATACACAAACAGAACCAAAAAAATTAAATAAATGACGAGCAAAAATAAAAAATGCCCAGCAAAAATATAATTTAAACAAAATAACAACAAAGACATAAAAGACAAAAATCACTCTGCAAAACAGTCCCCAAATATCTCAAAGACACGTCACAAACAAACAAAAGCACCTTGCTGTATAGGGAGGGATACAAAGGGATGTACTTTTGCAAAGGAAGTGCATTTGTGTCTGTCTATTTATGCTGTCTGCGTAGTTCATAAAGTTGCCCTAGTCCATTTCCAATTTCACTGATTGCGCCGCTCCCGAGTTGTGAGCATGCGCACAACGGAGCTGACATGGTTTCCTTCACGCGCGCATGCGCGAGTCGGCCGGCCCTTCATTTGCATGGGGTCACGGCTCATTTCAATGTAACACGCCCACGTCCTTCCCAATTTGTATTACTCCTCCTTACGCCTCAGGAAAAAACCTTACGTTTGCGCAAGCTCTTGCGTAAAAGCTACGTGAATCGCCGGATTACGCGGCTAGATTGCGCAAGTCTAACGGAAAAGTGGTGCGCTACGCCGGAATGATAATGCGCCGATCTACGTGAATCTGCCCCATAGTATATATTTATATATGCACACACACATATATATATATATATATATATATATATATATATATATATATATATATATATATATATATATATATATAATTTATTAATTTTTTATATAAACTTTTTTACTTTTTCTTTCTTTTTTTTACAAATTGCATATAAAGAGGTTTAAATAAAAAATGAATACATAATATAGAAATATAATAAAAATAACAAAAATAGCAATAAACTCAAGAAAAAAATGTGTTGGTAAATATAAATATTTACCGATTCATATTTTAAAGATTTAAAATAATCTAAAATTTTAAATAAATAAATATAAGGATCACGTTTCAGACTAAAGTGGTAACAAAAAAAAAAAAATGATAGCATGTATGTAGTGGTGGTTGCATTGATTGAAGGTTTTTTTTTTTTTTTTTAAGCTGTGACTTTTGTTTGTTTTGCCCTCTTGATACCAGAGAAGAAAATAGGACATGAAGGAATAAAAAGAAAACAAAATCCTTTTTCCACTTCGTATCACAGAAGATTTAATGCTGCTGATTACATCTATTTGTTGTTGAGGGATAAATTCTTTTTTTTTTTTTTTTTTTTTATCTGGTATGTTGAAAAATAATTGTGGAGCTGTTGCCCGTGTCTATCCTATTGGATTTTGATAAGAAGGCTATTCAGCTCTCATAATGTCTTCTATCCATTTTCAGCCAGCTTTTAACATGTCTCTTTATTTGTCCCTAAAGCCTCTTCAGCGAAGCCTTTTCATTACAAGTCTCTCAGCTGGCTCTCCAGAGAGACTGGGCCCCGACAAGAGTGATAGATAGATAGATAACTCTATAGATTATTTCGCACAGATGTTTTCTCTCCACCAGCCCCTAGGCTATTCCTTCCGAGTAAACAGAGACGAAATAGAGGCTCTGCTCAGAACTCTCCGAGGACCGGTGACACCAAAGCCGGGGCCCTTTTTTTAAAAAAAAAAAAGGCTTTTGGATGACTATAGCTCCATTCTTCCACTCCGGCCTTGGAATAAAAACATTTGTTCAAACTGGTTTTTAAAGTGGAGGGGGTGGATGTGAAAGACACCAGTGTTAGCATCAGGATGGGTAGATGATAACATCCATCACTAATAACTCAAAGGAAAAAAAAAAAGTAAAGGGTAATCAATCACTTATGTATCAAATGCCTTCTGTGAACCAAAAAACTCTACTGAATGTTTCTTATCGAGGTGGCCTCTTAAAACCCTACCAATTTTATCTTACACATAGAGACGTCACATGGGACATTTCGATATTTGAAAGGTCAACCCAACCGGAACTGCTGCCCCATCAACCTCCAAAACTGCCCCCCCCCCCCCTGCTTCTGAGTGTTCAGCAGTTAAAAGAGCAGTGACTGCCCACTTGGGCCGCATTCACACAGCTGGGCATCTTTGGTCTTTTTTTATTTTTTTGTGCTTGTCCAGGTGTTTCTGCATTTGAGTATGTTTTAGGCTTAAAGGAGTTGTAAAGGTACAATTTTATTTCCTAAATAGCTTCCTTTACCTTAGTGCAGTCCTCCTTCACTTATCTCATCCTTCCATTTTGCTTTTAAAAGTCCTTATTTCTTCTGGGAAATCCTCACTTCCTGTTCTTCCGTCTGTAACTCCACACAGTAATGCGAGGCTTTCTCCCTGGTGTGGAGTGTCGTGCTCGCCCCCTCCCTTGGACTACGGGAGAGTCAGGATGCTCTTTACATTGCAGATAGAAAAAGGAGCTGTGTGTTAGTGGGCGTCCTATCTCTCCAGTAGTCCAAGGGAGGGGGCGAGCACGACACTCCACACAGGTATATGTCCCCCCTTGTAAAGGTGCCAAATGTGACACCGGAGGGGGATTCCACAGCAATTGATTTCAGCACAATATACTGGGTCTCGCCATGTGCCCTCCAGTTCTCTGGGAGGTGTTTTGCTTTTAATGCCTCTGTGCCTGCCCCCAAGGCTAATGTTTGGGCTCTACGATTCACCACATCAACTGATTTCTGCTTAATATACTGGGTACTGAAAAAGCTGTATTCTAGCGAAACACGTTGACCTCTACAATTGGGAGTGTATAAACTACAGTGTTTCTATTATGCTACTTATTTACATGGGGTTATTCTTTTGATGACCCTGTGCCTGCCCTCGATGCTAATGTTTGGGCTCTATGATCCACCAAATCAATTGATTTCTGCTCAAAATACTTGGTCCTGAAGAAGCTATATTGTGGCGAAATACGTTGATCTCTACTGGAACTGGAAGTGTATAAGCTACAATATTTAGACTATGCTATTTATTTATATGTCATTTTTTATTTACACTTCAGGTTCATTGAGCCATTTTTTTATATACAGCCCTAACTATAGTTCAGGTCACGAATGGGCAATTTGTTGTCACTTCATGTTTTTTGTTTTTGTATCTGTATATTTATTATTCAAATACTTTTAACAAGTACAAATAA
>CM056058.1:153270394-153332894 GCA_029574335.1 Rana kukunoris | reverse complement strand
TGCCGACATTAGTATTGATCACCGGAAAATTAGGCCCCTGTGAGTGCGAGGCCTTAGGCGACCACATGATTTGCCTAATTGGAGAGCCGCCTCTGATGCATCAGTGAATAGGGATGAGCCGAACATCCCCCCCCCCCCCCCCCCGTTCGGTTCGCACCAGTACCTTCGAACGGACCGAACGTTCGCTCGAACATTTAGAACCCCATTGACGTCTATGGGACTCGAACGTTCGAATTCAAAAGTGCTCGTTTTAAAGCCTAATATGCAAGTTATTGTCGTAAAATGTCTTTGAGAACCCGGGTCTTGCCCCAGGGAACATGTATCAATGGAAAAAAAGTTTTAAAAACATAGCACTCCTGAAAAAAAAAAAAAAGTTTTTAAAACGTATTTTCCATTGATACATGTTCCCTCGGGCAAGACCCGGGTTCTCAAAGACGTTTTCACAGGCAAACTATAGAGACCCAGCAGGTACAATATTTAAAGGAATTTTTCATTTTTTTTATTTTTTATTTAAGCATCATTAAAATCACTGCTCCTGAATCAGGAGCAGTGATTTTATTGATGCTTAAATAAAAAAATAAAAAAAATTCCTTTAAATATTGTACCTGCTGGGTGTCTATACCTGTGATAACGTCTTTAAATAGCACAATCACCTGCCTGCCAGAAAATTAGGAAGAACTGATCTAGCTAAACTATACAGTGTAAAAATATGTACAACACCTGGGATGTATATATATCCTCTACACACTGTAACATTAACTGACTAGCCTGCCTGCTCTACCTACCTGCAAAAAATTACACTCTCTCTTTTATAGTGTGGGGCGTGTACTAAACCCCCTGAGCCATAATTGGCCAAAGCCACCCAGGCTTTGGCCAATTACGGCTCTCTGTACTGACGGCGCTGTGATTGGCCAAGCATTTTAAATTTTAAATTTTAAATTTTTAGAAAGTTCATATGATTTTCTGGTGGTTAGTAGGGTCAAAACACGGAGAAAAATAGGATATTTTTATTGAACAAATAATTTTCCAACGCTGCACGTGGTTGTTATCCGGAAAAGTACACTCATTCCAAAAAACGAAGGTTAAAAGCAAACGTTTTTTGCGCTCCTCTGGAACGAAATTCATCACGTCATCTAATGTAAAAGTGGGAAATTTTGTCTGAACGTTCGTACTGACGTTCGTTCAAAAAAAAAATCTACTGTTGTATGGCCAGCTTTAGACTGGCGAAATCTGATTTGTGATTGGAGCTTAACCCGAGGCAAGCAGAAATTTGTCCTGGCCCTCGGCCTTCCGCGATAAGTACCAGAATAATTAGATTATGAATGACGACGATGCTTAGCGCTCTCGGCCCTTGTTATGATATAAATCCCTCAGTCTGTCTTAATGGGAAATTATTTTGGCCGCGCGTTCCGTCAATGTAAATAGCATTGAAATGACATCACTTGGCAGGGCCGTTGTGTTAGTGAGAAGGGGGCTGCACCATCTTTCAAGTACATTTGGATCCCAATAGTAAATCATTAAGCATTAAATGAGTAGAGAAAGATGTCCTGCAATGTGCACCGGGTTTTGTTTATTTCTTTAAGCAAACTTATGTAAACTACAGGATTGAACGTTATTTGTAATACTTTTTTTTCCTCCTCGTAATTTTAAATTTCAGTAAAAATATATATATATTATTTTAGTTTTTTTTTTGAGCATTTTATTTTAGTTTTTTCACTTCATGGATTTATTTTTATATATAAATATATATAATTATTATTATTATGTATTAATTATTTTTTATTTTATTTAATGCTTTGAATATTTTATTTATTTATATTGGTTTTATCTGTTGTATTGGAAGTTAAAATAAACTACACACAATAATAATAATAAAAATAAATAATAATAATAATAATAATATAATAAATAATCAAATAAAACAATAATACATAAAGAAAGAGTATGGTGGTATATATATATATATATATATATATATATATATATATATATATATATATATATTATTTTTTTTTATTCTTTAAGCATTTATTTTTTTCACTTAGTGGATTTATTTTCAAATATTTATTATTTTTTATTTTATTTAATGCTTTGAATATTTTAATAGTATGGTGGTGTATAAATTATATGGTAATTTTATTATTTATTTTATATAATTTTATTATATATTATTATATATTTTTAATTCAAACGCTTTGAATTTCAGTAAAAATATATATATATTATTTTAGGTTTTTTAAAAAAAAAATTCACTTCATGGATTTATATATGATATTATTATTATTTTTTATTTTATTTAATGCTTTGAATATTTTTTTAATTTATTTATTTATTTATATTTTACATCTGGAAGTTAAAATAAACTACATATAATAATAATAATACAAATAAGTAATAATAATATAATAAATAATCAAATAAAATAATAATACATAAATAAAGAGTATGGTGGTGTATATATTATATAGTAATTTTATTTGCCTTTTTTTTAATTTTATTTCTATAATTCTGCTACTTTGCATTATATTAATTTATATTTTAAGTTTGTTGTATTGGAAGTTAAAATAAACTATACACAATAATGACAATAATAAAAATAAATAATACTAATAATATAATAAATAATCAAATAAAAAAAAGACATAAATAAACAGTATGGTGGTGTATATATTATATAGTAATTGTATTTGCCTTTTTATTTTTATTTCTATAAGTCTGCTACGTTCTATATTTATTTGTATTTTAAGTTTGTTGTATTGGAAGTTAAAATAAACTATACACAATAATGATAATAATACAAATAAATAATAATAATATAATAAATAATCAAATAAAATAATAATACATAAATAAAGAGTATGGCGGTGTATATATTATATAGTAATATTATTTGCCTTTTTTAAAATTTCTATAAGTCTGCTACTTTGCATAATATTTATTTATATTTTAAGTCTGTTGTATTGGAAGTTAAAATAAACTATACACATATAATAATAATACTAAAAAATAATAATAATAATAATATAAATAATCAAAAAAAATATTACTACATAAAAAAAGAGTAATAGTGGTGTATATATTATATAGTAATTTTATTTGCCTTTTTTTTTATTTCTATAAGTCTGCTACTTTGCATAAGCCGCATCTGCTTTGGCACAAAAAAAAAATAAAAAAAAAAAGCGCAGTTCATCCTTTCTTGAGTTTAATGCGATAATTACAGTGAATTTGTATCTGTAACTTGCACTTCTACAAGAAGAACAGTATGTGACCACGTTCTGACCTTCGCAAAACGGCCAGTGTGTATAGAGTTGAACTTTTCACCGAACGCCTCGTCATAACTCACTGTTGGCTGTCTGCGGGCTTGGTGGGACCTTTTTTTTTGTGCCATTGGACACGTCAAGGAGGTGGCAGTCCCGCAGAACTTTATTGTCCGGCCATGGCGTTGCTTCGAAGGGGATGCAAAGCTCTTGGGCTCGATTAGCCGCGCTGCGATTATCATGTGTACAATTTTCTGTTTAATTAACCAATTGTGGTTTGCCAAAGATCATGGCGTCCCACCCAATTATCCTTAACCTCTACTTCACCTTTTTTCTACCTCTATAACCTGGAGGAACTCTTGAAATACTTTTTCGGGCCCCTGCGAATAATTACTATATTCAGAGCTCACAGTACATTAGTGTCGTGGTCGTTGGGAATAATGCGTGTGTTCAGCCGAGGAGCCGCGGCGGAAATGACGACATCCAAAAGTCTTGTCAAAACGAGGCTTGGACGATACGTCCGTAACCACCGGCTGCTTCCTATCTGAACAGCAGACAGAGATTCACACGCATTATATACACTGAACGCTTTTAAAATGTTTACAAGCTACTTGGCCATATGCGGAGCAATATCATGTTACACAACAGAATTTAGTTTCTGTACCGGAAGTGACGTGAGTTTGGCGTTCACTTCCGGTAATTGTGTAATTCAATTTGGGGATCAGTATCTCTTTATAAGCGATTTATGATTTCTCCAATCACAAGCAGGGGGCTGAAGACCAGCTTCAACCTTCACCCATTACGGTGGGCTGTGTTGTGCCAACCTTCAGGGTTCTGGGTTCCTACTTAAAGGAGGCCTCGTCCCTGAACCTGCAAGGCACTATGTCAGAAGTGCTGGATCCCAGAGTCCAGTCCTTAAAAAAGAGAAATTACAGGCAAAACCTTGCTCTTCCGTGAGTCCCGGGTCATGCGTTTGCAAATGCGTGCGGACAAAACTCCTGTTTTTAACGCATACTGTTAGACGGGTTAATTGGTTGTTCTGCAAGCTGGTCGGTCAGTAGGCTTGGTTTTTCCTGGGGCATTCCCCAGGTTTTTGTTGTTACAGTGTTGCCAACATTCCTTATTTTTACAGACCGTTCGTAAAAACGGGCACTTTTTTCTCCCGTTCGTCAATGTTTGTGGTTGCAGAAATGTGTAAAAATAGCCGAGATCAGTTCGGCTTGGAACTGCACATGGAGATTGGAGGCAGGGGGTGATGGTGGCTGCGGTGGCACCGCAGAGGGGGATGGAGGCAGGGGGTGTTAGTGGCAGGGGGTGATTGGAGGTAGGCGGTGTCGGTGGCACCACAGAGGGGGATGGAGGCAGGGGGAGATTGGAGACAGGGGGGTGTTAGTGGCACTGCAGAGGGGGATGGAGGCAGGGGGAGATTGGAGGCAGAGGGTGTTAGTGGCACTGCAAACGGGGATGGTGGCACCGCAGAGGGTGGGGGATGGAGACAAGGGTTGTTGGTGGCACCGCAGAGGGGGATGGAGGCAGGGGACGATGCAGCCAGGGGGTGATTGGAGGCAGGGGGCCTGGGGGAGATTGGAGGCAGGGGGATATTGGAGGCAGAGGGTGTTAGTGGCAGGGGGTGATTGGAGGTAGGCGGTGTTGGTTGCACCACAGAGGGGGATGGAGGCAGGGGGAGATTGGAGACAGGGGGGTGTTAGTGGCACTGCAGAGGGGGATGGAGGCAGGGGGAGATTGGAGGCAGAGGGTGTTAGTGGCACTGCAGACGGGGATGGTGGCACCGCAGAGGGTGGGGGATGGAGACAAGGGTTGCTGGTGGCACCGCAGAGGGGGATGGAGGTAGGGGACGATGCAGCCAGGGGGTGATTGGAGGCAGGGGGCCTGGGGGAGATTGGAGGCAGGGGGATATTGGAGGCAGAGGGTGTTAGTGGCAGGGGGTGATTGGAGTTAGGGGGTGTTAGTGTCACTGCAGAGGGAGATGGTGGCACCGCAGAGGGTGGGGGATGGAGACAGGGGTTGTTGGTGGCACCGCAGAGGGTAATGGAGGCAGGGGACGATGGAGGCAGAGGGTGAATGGAGGCAGGGGGCCTGGGGGAGATTGGAGACGGAGGGAGATTGTGGCACCGCAGAGGGGGGTGAAGGCAGGGGGTGATGAAGGCAGGGGGTGATGCGACTAAATAATTTGCCCTAATTATATCAAAAATAACAAAAATATGTTTTTTTACCTTAATATCTACCTTGAATCACATTGCTATTTGCCCAGGGTACTTGTTTGCAGCCCAAATACTGAAATTTGCACCTAAAAATGTAATTTAGTAACTTTTGCGAAATTCCAGTAAAAACGTGGCTGCGCCAGTAAATTTCGGGTGTCGTGCCAGTAAATTTCAATCTGGTAGGTTGGCAACACTGGCCCGGGTACCATCCACTTTGGCGTTATTTTGGCCTTTTTGGATTGATCCGGATTGTGTAGCACCTTAAACCCCCGCATGGATCCTAAGCAGAGCTTCTTCTTAGCACATTCTTTAACCGTGACCAACACCTTAGACACTGGTGAAAAAACGGAGGTGCTCCCGGTATGGGAGGGGTTATATAGGGAGGAAACTTCCTGTCTAATTCATTACACCAGTGTCCAGCACCTGAAGGTGAGATATAACCCATTAAGTAATTAACAAGGCCTGTGATGTACGAAAAATAAACCTTTTTTCTTCTTCTTACAGCAAGAGTAGAGAAGGCTTTGAACTGCTTCCTGGTTTTATTCATTTGTGTTGGCGACCATAATGGACTGACCGATCACTGGTTGTGATTTGGTTATAATGTGGGCAGAGGGGAAACAATCCCTTCCAGTGGGTCGCACCCAAGGTTGGAAGGTGATAGTAGACTGTATATAATGTGGGCAAAGGGGAAGCAATCCCTTCCATTGGGTCGCACCCAAGGTTGGAAGGTGATAGTAGACTGTATATAATGTGGGCAAAGGGGAAGCAATCCCTTCCAGTGGTTTGCACCCAATGTTGGAAGGTGATAGTAGACCATATATAATGTGGGCAAAGGGGAAACAATCCCTTCCAGTGGTTTGCACCCAATGTTGGAAGGTGATAGTAGACTGTATATAATGTGGGCAAAGGGGAAGCAATCCCTTCCAGTGGGTCGCACCCAAGGTTGGAAGGTGATAGTAGACTGTATATAATGTGGGCAAAGGGGAAGCAATCCCTTCCATTGGGTCGCACCCAAGGTTGGAAGGTGATAGTAGACTGTATATAATGTGGGCAAAGGGGAAGCAATCCCTTCCATTGGGTCGCACCCAAGGTTGGAAGGTGATAGTAGACTGTATATAATGTGGGCAAAGGGGAAGCAATCCCTTCCAGTGGTTTGCACCCAATGTTGGAAGGTGATAGTAGACCATATATAATGTGGGCAAAGGGGAAACAATCCCTTCCAGTGGTTTGCACCCAATGTTGGAAGGTGATAGTAGACTGTATATAATGTGGGCAAAGGGGAAGCAATCCCTTCCAGTGGGTCGCACCCAAGGTTGGAAGGTGATAGTAGACTGTATATAATGTGGGCAAAGGGGAAGCAATCCCTTCCATTGGGTCGCACCCAAGGTTGGAAGGTGATAGTAGACTGTATATAATGTGGGCAAAGGGGAAGCAATCCCTTCCATTGGGTCGCACCCAAGGTTGGAAGGTGATAGTAGACTGTATATAATGTGGGCAAAGGGGAAGCAATCCCTTCCAGTGGTTTGCACCCAATGTTGGAAGGTGATAGTAGACCATATATAATGTGGGCAAAGGGGAAACAATCCCTTCCAGTGGTTTGCACCCAATGTTGGAAGGTGATAGTAGACTGTATATAATGTGGGCAAAGGGGAAGCAATCCCTTCCAGTGGGTCGCACCCAAGGTTGGAAGGTGATAGTAGACTGTATATAATGTGGGCAAAGGGGAAGCAATCCCTTCCAGTAGGTCGCACCCAATGTTGGAAGGTGATAGTAGACTGTATATAATGTGGGCAAAGGGGAAGCAATCCCTTCCAGTAGGTCGCACCCAATGTTGGAAGGTGATAGTAGACCATATATAATGTGGGCAAAGGGGAAGCAATCCCTTCCAGTGGGTCGCACCCAATGTTGGAAGGTGATAGTAGACCATATATAATGTGGGCAAAGGGGAAGCAATCCCTTCCAGTAGGTCGCACCCAAGGTTGGAAGGTGATAGTAGACTGTATATAATGTGGGCAAAGGGGAAGCAATCCCTTCCAGTGGGTCGCACCCAAGGTTAGAAGGTGATAGTAGACCATATATAATGTGGGCAAAGGGGAAGCAATCCCTTCCAGTGGGTCGCACCCAATGTTGGAAGGTGATAGTAGACCATATATAATGTGGGCAAAGGGGAAGAAATCCCTTCCAGTAGGTCGCACCCAAGGTTGGAAGGTGATAGTAGACCGTATATAATGTGGGCAAAGGGGAAGCAATCCCTTCCAGTGGGTCGCACCCAATGTTGGAAGGTGATAGTAGACTGTATATAATGTGGGCAAAGGGGAAGCAATCCCTTCCAGTGGGTCGCACCCAAGGTTGGAAGGTGATAGTAGACCATATATAATGTGGGCAAAGGGGAAGCAATCCCTTCCAGTAGGTCGCACCCAATGTTGGAAGGTGATAGTAGACCATATATAATGTGGGCAAAGGGGAAGCAATCCCTTCCAGTAGGTCGCACCCAAGGTTGGAAGGTGATAGTAGACTGTATATAATGTGGGCAAAGGGGAAACAATCCCTTCCAGTGGTTTGCACCCAATGTTGGAAGGTGATAGTAGACCGTATATAATGTGGGCAAAGGGGAAGCAATCCCTTCCAGTAGGTCGCACCCAATGTTGGAAGGTGATAGTAGACTGTATATAATGTGGGCAAAGGGGAAGCAATCCCTTCCAGTAGGTCGCACCCAAGGTTGGAAGGTGATAGTAGACCATATTTAATGAAGAAGGGGGAATCCATTCCCCTGAAACGCGTTGGCTTGATGTACATGTTTACCCCTACAATAAACATCTTTTTGCACCATGCATCAAAAGCTGCAGGTTTGTAGACAGTGGGCGCTCTTTCCTTCCTACCCAAGTCTTCTCGCCAAAACAACCACAAAGCCTTCTTTATTACCCAAGGGTTTTATTGATGTCCCCATGGAGGAAATTCCCTTCACTTCCTGTTCTGGTGTCAGAAAATCTCTTCAAAGAGGACACAACTTCCAACCCTCAACTATATGCAAATTAAAAAGAAGAAAAAAGGTTTTGTCTGTTGTTTCTCTGTTGTTTAGCTTATAGTTACCATCAGGGCCAGCTTAATAGAATCATGGGCCCCTGGGCAAAGTAATGCTCTGGGGCCCCTACAATGATGACAGTGCAGGTAAACAGACATCAAGTAGGTAGGAGGCAGACTGCCTCCCCTGTGTATCTATAACTCTCAGTGCCATCATGGGGCCCCCAATTTAGGGGCAGCCTGGGCTCAAGGATCAGCTGCTTTGGGGAAAGTACAGGGGCCCCCATGCAGCTGGGGCCCCTGGGCAGTGCCCATGTGTGCCCCCTTTTTAGGACAGCCCTGGTTACCATGACAAATATCAAATAACATTGTATCTCCTAACTCCTTTTCTTTGATGTTAACACCAGGAGGTGGCATCCTGTTCCTGTGATTGCTGTCATTGGCTCTCACATCGCTCATGTGATCCGGAACTCAACCGGTTAGCTCCTGATCACATATATATATATGTACAGTGGAACCTTGGATTGCGAGTGACGTGGTTAACGAGCGTTTCGTAATACGATTACTATATTTTAAAAAATCGTGACTCGGTTTGCGAGTGTTGTCTCGAAATACGAGCACGATTCAGGCCAAAGCGGTGTGCAGTACCGCTTTTGGCCTGAGGTGGGGGAGACTCCGGAGCCGAGCAGCCGTGCTGTACTTGGAAAGGCCGGAGTACAGCACAGCTGGCCTCGTCAAATCTCAGGTAGGAAGTCTTTCTGAGGTTTGCCGAGGTCAGCTGAAGTTTCCTCAGGCCTTTTTGGCAGTTTCCTAGGCTCTCCGGAGCGCCCCCCCCGCCTCTGGCCACATGCGGTATTGCATCCCATTGAAGTCAATGCAGAACTAATTATTTTCATTTCCATTGACTTCAATGAAGAAACTCGCTTTGATATGCAAGTACTTTGGATTGCGAGCATTCTCCTGGAACGGATTATGCTCGTAATCCAAGGTTCCACTGTATATCACAGGATTAGGGTGACCACATTTCTAAACTACCATTCAGGGACACCCCCCCCCCCTTCCCAAAAATCAACTTGTGCTGTAACGAATCACAGCACAGTGATTGGACACAAGAGGCGGGATTTATGATTTCTCCAATCACAAGCAGGGGGTGGGGATTGTGCTCCTCCAGGCATTCCCGGCCAGGACACGTACTGTCAGTGAGTAAAGCGGTGAAGTGGCGGCCTTTTTTGGGGGGCATCAGATTGGTGGGGGTGGCTGTGTCAGTTTTGTCCTAGAATGAATGTGCCCGGGACAGAAAAATGCGGGACTGTCCCGGCAATCCGGGACACGTGGTCACCCTACACAGGAATCCTTATTTCTTTGCTGCACATAGTGAGGGACTTGAGGGGCCCTCCGGTGAACTCTCTATGGCTAGTTGATGACATCTTGGCCACTTAGGGGTTTGGTTGGTTTGCCTGCAGACTACCACTTCAGTTTCTAGATTTTCTAGATTTATCTTGAGTTTAGTGACTCGGGCCTTTTTGGCCGTTTCCTAGGCTCTCCGGCGCCCCCCCGCCTCTGGCCACATGCGGTATTGCATTCCATTGAAGTCAATGCGGAACAAATTATTTTTGTTTCAATTGACTTCAATGGGGAAACTCGCTTTGATATGCGAGTACTTTGGCGTTTGGTTGGTTTGGTTGGTTTCATTGCAGACTACCACTTCAGTTTCTATATAATTATTAAATTAAAATGCACTGAAGACCAGATTTATCAACGACTTTTCAGAAGATTTCCACATTGAATGAACATTGCGATCTCATGACCAACTACGTTTGAAGAAAGAACTGGCATGTTCATGCCAACCAATTGTATTAACCGATTCATGTTTCGAGTACACCACCAGATCATTAATGGAATCTGATTGGCTGCTAAGGTATGGTCAACAACAAAAAAAATAAACTTTATACCGTAAGTTAAAAGGTTCTCAATTTGGGTCATTATTGGCACCAACCACAACACGGGCACCACTAGGACCTGACCCCAGGGTGGCCATAAAACAACAAAGAATGGTCCACAAAAATGTCCTCCTCTACCATGCATAGACAACAGGTCCACGCGAGGCAGTCAGAACAAACAAAAAAAAGGTCAAACAACCAGATAAAGTTTGGGTATTGGAAAATAAACCGTTCACTTCCTACCTTTCGGAGACAGCCACCTTGTGATGTCACTTCCGACTCCGCCAGAATTTGCTAAGGGAAAAAATAGAAAAAGAAAATAATTATTCACACGGCAATCAATGAAAGTCTATAAAATAAAACCAAAGTTTCATTGAAGCTGAACTACGGGAATGAGGCAAAATCTACCCTTGCTGTGCCCCCCGCCCCCACCACTGCAAGGGTTAAATGCCCCTTTAGTGTAGGGGTGCAGGGATAAGGTGTACTACCATAGTCCTGGCTCTGTCAGACTTCCTTAATATACAAGACTGGTCAGAGGCGGCTCTAGGTTTTGGGAGGCCTTTAGGCAAAACTTGACATGGGGCCCCCACTCACACCCACTCTTCAAAACAAGAGCCTCTTCCGCACAATCCTGGCCGGTGGTTGTGGTGGCACTATTCCTCCCAATGACACCAAAGATGGGGCACTGTTGCTCTGAATGACATCAATTATGGGGCTATTCCTCCCACTCACTTCAATGATGGGGTGCTATTCCTCCCACTGACCCCAACGATGGGGTGCTATTCCTCCCACTGACACCAATGATGGGGCACTTTTCCTCCCAATGACACCAAATATGGGGCGCTATTCCTCCCACTCACCCCAACGATGGGACGCTATTCCTCCCACTCACCCCAATGATGGGGCACTATTCCTCCCACTAATACCAATGATGGGGCACTATTCCTCCCACTGACACCAATGCTGCAGCACTATTCCTCCAACTGACACCAATGATGGGGTACTTTTCCTCCCAATGACACCAATTATGGGGCCGTATTCCTCCCACTGACACCAACGATAGGGTGTTATTCCTCCCACTTATACCAATGATGGGACACTATTCCTCCCACTTATACCAAATATGGGGCGCTTTTCCTCCCACTGACCCCAAAGATGGGGAGCTATAACTCCCACTGACCCCGACGATGGGGCACTTTTCCTCTCAATGATACCAATTATGGGACGCTATTCCTCCAACTGCCCCCCAATGATGGGGCGCTATTCCTCCCATTGACCCCAACAACGGGGAGCTATTCCTCCCACTGAACTCCAATGATGGGGTGCTATTCCTTCCATTGAGCCCAACAACGGGAAACTATTCCTCCCACTGAACTCCAATGATGGGGCGCTATTCCTCCCATTGTCCCAACAACGGGGGGCTATGGGGGGGGGTCAACTACCAATGAAACCATAGATAATATCTGATGAAAATTTAACAGATTGATGCATATACTCCTGAAGAAGCTGTACAAATATTCGGCGAAACATGTTGAGTGTGAAAATTTGATATATGTATCTGTTAATTGTATCAGTTTTACAAGACGGATTATTTATTGATTTAAAATAAATGATGATTTTAGAATATATTTGTCTCTATTTGCACCTTTAAAGTCCCAATTTTCTCGTATTCCCTCTGTATTTAACCTCTTGACGACCGGGTGCAGCTGCAGGCATCATTCAGATATCACCGACTTCAGCCGACGATTCTCTGCACAATAAGAACAATCAAAGCGGCAGTTCCGCTGCTTGATAATTCTTATAGGCAGCTGGAGGGGATGTCCCCCCCTCCTGCAGCCATCTGTGCTTCTCCAGGCTCTCCTGTGCCATCGGGGGCCCGGATAGCGAATTTGCTGGCGCTGGCTGGGAAGCATAGAGATGACTGGTGATCAGATGGTCACCAGTCATCTCTATGACCGTCGGAGGTCCGGGCGCGACGTTATGATGTCACGCCCGGTACCCGGAAGTAAACAAAGCCGAAATCGCGGCTGTTGGCATGAGATCGTTGAATTTTTTCCACAATCTCATGCTTTCCAGCCTGGAGGAGAGATGTGAGGGTCTTATTGACCCCACATCTCTCCATAAAGAGGACCTGTCACACGCCATTCCTATTACAAGGGATGTTTACATTCCTTGTAATAGAAATAAAAGTGATCAAAAATTTAAAAAAATAAAAAAAAAAGTGTAAAAATAAAAAAATGAAGTAAAATTAATTTTTTTATTTTTTTTAAATGCCCCTGTCCCTGTAGCTCGTGCTCAGAAGCAAACACGCATTCAAGTCCCGCCCACATATGTAAACGCCGTTCAAACGCCACATGTGAGGTATCGTCGCGTGCGTTAGAGCGTGTGCAACCACTCTAGCACTAGACCTCCTCTGTAACTCGAAAATAGTAACCTGTAAAAAAAAGATTTAAAGCGTCGCCTATGGAGATTTTTAAGTACCGAAGTTTTGGCGCAATTTTAAAGCGTGACATGTTAGGTATCTATTTACTCGGCGTAACATCATCTTTCACATTATACGAAAAAATTGGGCTAACTTTACTGTTTTGTTATTTTTTAGTTCATGAAATTGTTTTTTTTTTTTGCCCAAAAAAAGGCATTTGAAAAATGATTGCGGAAATACCGTGCAAGAAAAAAAGTTGCAATGACCGCCATTTTATTCCCCAGGGTGTCTGCTAAAAGATATATATAATGTTTTGGGGTTCTGATTAATTTTCTAGCAAAAAAATGATGATTTTTACACGAAGGAGAGAAGTGCCAGAATAGGGCCGGTGGGATTGGGATGTGTCCGGGACTTTATAGTCGTAAGATCATCAATAGCGAATTGCTAAAGAAGCCCCGCCTCTCCTTTTATGTCGGTGACAGGTTCTCTTTAATGATCCTGAGGGTGACATCAGGAATATATGTCACGTCTCTGTCCATCGATAGGATTTGACCCTCATCCTCATCATTGATTAGCCAATTCATGATTTATTATCCTTTTAACAAAACGTATTGATCGGGCCGATGTATTTTAAACACGCCTTGTCAATACATTTTAAACAGAATCCAATATCGGCTACTTGAGACCTAATGAAAGATTAAAGGAGGGCAAATGGCTTTGTTTGGCGCTTCAACTTGTTAACAATAATAAATTGTGATGCGTTTGGATTGTGTCATTTTTGATTGTTTGCTATTATATATTTGGGGTTAACGGGGAATATATTAATATTAAAGATTAACGACGCTAATAGTTCTCAGTTGGAATAAAGTAAATTAAAGTAGATACTTGTAAAGCACTTCATCTGCATTTAGAAATCCAATGTACCGTAAATACTTGAGTATAAGCCGACCCGAATATAAGCCGAGGCTACAAATTTTACCACGAAAAAATGGGAAAACGTATTGACTCGAGTATAAGCCTAGGGTGGGAAATGCAGCAGCTACTGTAAGTGGAAAAGAGGATCAACACTGCCCATCTGCAGCCTCACTGTGCCCATCTCCAGCCTCACTGTGCCCATTTGCAGCCTCACTGTGTCCATCTGCAGCCTCACTGTGTCCATCTGCAGCCTCACTGTGCCCATTTGCAGCCTCACTGTGCCCATCTTCAAACTCACTGTGCCCTTCTGCAGCCTTAACTGTGCTCATCTGAAGCCTCACTGTGCCATTTGCAGCCTTACTGTGCCCAATTGCAGCCTCACTGTGTTCATTTGCAGCCTCCCTGTGCCCATCTGCAGCCTCACTGTGCCCACCTGTATCATCTGTGCCCATCTGCAGCCTCACTGTGCCTATTTGCAGCTTCACTGTGCCCATCTTCAACCTCACTGTGCCCATCTGCAGCCTTAACTGTGCCCATCTGCAGCCTTACTGTGCCCATTTGCAGCCTTACCGTGCTTATCTGCAGACTCACTGTGTCCATTTGCAGCCTCACTGTGCCCATCTGCAGCCTCACTGTGCCCACCTGTATCATCAGTGCCCATCTGCAGCCTCACTGTGCCCATTTGCAGCTTCACTGTGCCCATCTTCAACCTCACTGTGCCCATCTGCAGCCTTATTGTGCCTATCTGCAGCCTCACTGTGTCCATTTGCAGCCTCAATGTGCCCATCTGCAGCCTCACTGTGCCCACCTGTATCATCAGTGCCCATCTGCAGCGTCATTGTGCCCATCTGCAGCTTCACTGTCCCCATCTGCAGCCTCAATGTGCCCATATCCAGCCTCACTGTGCCCATCTGCAGGCTCACTGTGTCCATTTGCAGCCTCAGAAGCATTGAACTTCATTTTCTCGGCTTGTCGTAGTGTTGTAGGTCACCAGTCGAAAGTTCGGACAACTTTGGTGTACGCAGGTCAAGCTTGAGCAAAATTCAGTCGGAAAAACCATCCAAGGATTTTCCGACGGAAAATCCGATCGTGCTGTACGGGGCATTAGAGAGTTCTTAGCACATTGGAGTTCACAATTGGCGAGCTGGAAGGAGGTTGTTTCTCTTGGTGTCCACGGAGAAGAAGACTGGAAGGGTGGTGGAGAAGACGTGTGAGGTGATAGGACAGCATCGCCATGCGGCTCTCATAAAACAACAGTTTATAAGTGAGCATTCTTCGTCTGAACTTGATTATATTTCCAGAGACAGATCAGAAGGCTTCTATTTAAATGGTAATGTTATCCCCTCTCTTCTCCCCGGTCTAGATAAACTGTCACTGAAGAGAGGGGCTGTGAGATTGGAGGGTTTGATGTGCACTTAACGCCGCGTTGCATTTTTCGGACGCAAGTGAAAAAAAATAAACTTGCCGGGCCGGCTCTCCGTTTCCAACCACTGAGAAAGCTTTTACACTGTTTATATGATGTTAACACACGTTTCTAAACACTTCCCAACGTATACATTGTTTGTGAACGTCATGTGGTTTGACTTAGGGTCCGGTGCGTAGCTACATTCCAGCTTTGGATCTCTGGAAGACCCTGGAATACATCGGAATACGTTGTCTCTAAGGCAGGCTTGTTTTTCACCCCAGAGGAGCCCTTAAGATAAATTCCTTGGCGGAAAATGCCCCTTACATTGGTGGTCAGTGGGAAGAATGTTCCTTACATTGGTGGTCAGTGGGAACTTGGAAGAATGTTCCTTACATTGGTGGTCAGTGGGAAGAATGTCCCTTACATTGGTGATCAGTGGGAAGAATGTCCCTTACATTGGTGATCAGTGAGAAGAATGTCCCTTACATTGGTGATCAGTGAGAAGAATGTTCCTTACATTGGTGATTAGTGAGAAGAATGTCCCTTACATTGGTGATCAGTGGGAAGAATGTCCCTTACATTGGTGATCAGTGGGAAGAATGTCCCTTACATTGGTGATCAGTGGGAAGAATGTCCCTTACATTGGTGGTCAGTGGGAAGAATGTTCCTTACATTGGTGATCAGTGGGAAGAATGTCCCTTACATTGGTGGTCAGTGAGAAGAATGTCCCTTACATTGGTGATCAGTGGGAAGAATGCTCCTTACATTGGTGGTCAGTGGGAAGAATGTTCCTTACATTGGTGATCAGTGGGAAGAATGTCCCTTACATTGGTGATCAGTGGGAAGAATGTCCCTTACATTGGTGATCAGTGGGAAGAATGTTCCTTACATTGGTGATCAGTGAGAAGAATGCTCCTTACATTGGTGATCAGTGAGAAGAATGTCCCTTACATTGGTGATCAGTGAGAAGAATGTTCCTTACATTGGTGATCAGTGGGAAGAATGTCCCTTACATTGGTGATCAGTGGGAAGAATGTTCCTTACATTGGTGATCAGTGAGAAGAATGTCCCTTACATTGGTGATCAGTGAGAAGAATGTCCCTTACATTGGTGATCAGTGAGAAGAATGTCCCTTACATTGGTGATCAGTGAGAAGAATGTCCCTTACATTGGTGGTCAGTGGGAAGAATGTTCCTTACATTGGTGATCAGTGGGAAGAATGTCCCTTACATTGGTGATCAGTGGGAAGAATGTTCCTTACATTGGTGATCAGTGAGAAGAATGTCCCTTACATTGGTGATCAGTGGGAAGAATGTTCCTTACATTGGTGATCAGTGGGAAGAATGTCCCTTACATTGGTGATCAGTGGGAAGAATGTTCCTTACATTGGTGATCAGTGGGAAGAATGTCCCTTACATTGGTGATCAGTGGGAAGAATGTTCCTTACATTGGTGATCAGTGAGAAGAATGTCCCTTACATTGGTGATCAGTGGGAAGAATGTTCCTTACATTGGTGATCAGTGGGAAGAATGTCCCTTACATTGGTGGTCAGTGGGAAGAATGTTCCTTACATTGGTGATCAGTGGGAAGAATGTCCCTTACATTGGTGATCAGTGATAAGAATGTCCCTTACATTGGTGATCAGTGGGAAGAATGTCCCTTACATTGGTGATCAGTGAGAAGAATGTTCCTTACATTGGTGATCAGTAGGAAGAATGTCCCTTACATTGGTGATCAGTGGGAAGAATGTTCCTTACATTGGTGATCAGTGAGAAGAATGTTCCTTACATTGGTGATCAGTGAGAAGAATGTTCCTTACATTGGTGATCAGTGGGAAGAATGTCCCTTACATTGGTGATCAGTGGGAAGAATGTCCCTTACATTGGTGATCAGTGAGAAGAATGTCTCTTACATTGGTGATCAGTGGGAAGAATGTTCCTTACATTGGTGATCAGTGGGAAGAATGTCCCTTACATTGGTGATCAGTGGGAAGAATGTTCCTTACATTGGTGATCAGTGGGAAGAATGTCCCTTACATTGGTGATCAGTAGGAAGAATGTCCCTTACATTGGTGATCAGTGGGAAGAATGTCCCTTACATTGGTGATCAGTGAGAAGAATGTTCCTTACATTGGTGATCAGTAGGAAGAATGTCCCTTACATTGGTGATCAGTGGGAAGAATGTTCCTTACATTGGTGATCAGTGAGAAGAATGTTCCTTACATTGGTGATCAGTGAGAAGAATGTTCCTTACATTGGTGATCAGTGGGAAGAATGTCCCTTACATTGGTGATCAGTGGGAAGAATGTCCCTTACATTGGTGATCAGTGAGAAGAATGTCTCTTACATTGGTGATCAGTGGGAAGAATGTTCCTTACATTGGTGATCAGTGGGAAGAATGTTCCTTACATTGGTGATCAGTGGGAAGAATGTCCCTTACATTGGTGATCAGTAGGAAGAATGTCCCTTACATTGGTGATCAGTGGGAAGAATGTTCCTTACATTGGTGATCAGTGAGAAGAATGTTCCTTACATTGGTGATCAGTGAGAAGAATGTCCCTTACATTCTCATCAGAGCGCATTCCTGAACTTTGTATGTAGCGCACTCATGAAATATGCACTCTGTTCGTAACGTACTCCTGAACTCTACACTCTGACCGTAGCGCACTCCGGAACTCCACACTCTGTACGTAACGTACTCCTGAACTCTACACTCTGACCGTAGCGCACTCCGGAACTCCACACTCTGTACGTAACGTACTCCTGAACTCTACACTCTGAATGTAGCATAATCCTGAACTCTACACTCTGACCGTAGCATACTCCTGAACTCTACACTCTGAATGTAGCATAATCCTGAACTCTACACTCTGTATGTAGCGTACTCCTAAACTCTGCACTCTGTACAAAGCACACCTCAGATACAACCAGCCCTTTGATCACAACCATGCTAATGATGTGGCCTGCAGTCAAATTGAGTTTGACACTCCTGCTCTAAAGGCTGAAAATGTAACGCCAAAGGGGGGGCTTCACTGCTTTTGTCCAAGCTGTTGGTCGGCTGCATCCACTATCAATGATTAACTCCAGGCAGGTTAAAGCACAGAAATATCAGGTCTCCTATTTTTTAAGCCATTCACAAAAATCTTTGTATAATTTAATGAATACAAGGCACGTTCTGGCTGGACAAGGGCAGGGTAGTGATGTCATGATCTCCACCTCATCCAATCAGTGGTCACTCTGCAGAGGGGTAACTATACAATAAAGATCATTCCTGGAGTTCAGCTTTAATGTGCGTCTTTTATATCTGCCTAGAGTTCAGCATTGACATCACTGGCAGGTGTGTTAGGCGGGCGCTATGGAAGAAATGGTTATTTTTCAGCTAAACCTCTCTTTGCACGAGATAATCTTTTAATCGCCTGATAAATCCCGGGCCTCACCATCACAAGGAGAGGGATAGAAACAATGTATGCCATTGCCAAGATGGAGGACCTGGCCTCCTCCTTCAGCAAATATTAATCCTGCACTTGAATGGAACCTATCTTACGAAGATTGTCCGCCAACTCCATGAACAACACGGGTGGGGGTGAGGTAGAAGAACGCTGGCTTTATTCTAAAGTACGTGCACATCAAGCCACTACAGATAATGGCAGCATAACAGGTTGAGGGAAGATGAAAAAAAAATGCTACTTGCTTGGCTGTGTTAACCTTCAGCACCTTCAGGGTTGCTAACTTGGGTGTGTGGGGTGGCCTTAGACAATGAATGGTATAGATTGTGAGCGTGGATTGAACCCTATGTTGTGGGGTTTGGATGGTCTATCCATATTGGGCCTGTCTTTAGTCAACGTTCAGCAAGTGTTAACCTTGGGTGTGGGTAGCCATAGACAATGTGTATGTAGATAGGACCCTACGTGGAGGGGTTTGGATGGTCACTTCATACTGGGCCTGTCTTTGGTCCTAGGCCACTCAACACTCAGCAAGTGTTAATCTTGGGTGTGGGTAGCCATAGTCAATATGTATGTGGATTGGACCCTACGTTGAGGGGTTTGGATGGTCATTTCATACTGGGCATCTTTGGTCCTAGGCCACTCATCGCTTAGCAAGTGTTAATCTAGGGTGTGCGGGGTGGCCATAGACAATGAATGGTATAGATTGTGAGTGTGGATTGAACCCTATGTTGAGGGGTTTGGATGGTCACTTCATACTGGGCCTGTCTTTGGTCCTAGGCCACTCAACACTCAGCAAGTGTTAACCTTGGGTGTGGGTAGCCATAGACAATATGTATGTGGATTGGACCCTACGTTGAGAGATTTGGATGGTCACTTCATACTGCTCCTCTTTGGTCCTAGGGCCACTCAACGCTCACCAAGTGTTAATCTTGGGTGTGGGTAGCCATAGACAATGTGTATGTGGATTGGACCCTACGTGGAGGGGTTTGGATGGTCACTTCATACTGGGCTTGTCTTTAGTCGCGCATAGTTAACATAATACACGCCCCCTACCCGCCCAATTTGAATTCCGCCGGCTCATTTTCGCTACGCCGTCGCAACTTTAGGAGCAAGTGCTTTGTGAATAACAGTACTTGCTCCTAAAGTTACGGCGGAGTAACGTAAATGAGAAACGTTACTCCACAGTAAAGAAGCGCCCATCTACCTGAATCTGGCCCAATGTGTATGTGGATTGGACCCTACGTTGAGAGGTTTGGATGGTCTATCCATATTGGGCCTGTCTTTAGTCCTAGGCTGCTCAGTTCAACGTTCAGCAAGTGTTAATCTTGGGTGTGGGTAGCCATAGACAATGTGTATGTGGATTGGACCCTACGTTGAGAGGTTTGGATGGTCTATCCATATTGGGCCTGTCTTTAGTCCTAGGCTGCTCAGTTCAACGTTCAGCAAGTGTTAATCTTGGGTGTGGGTAGCCATAGACAATGTGTATGTGGATTGGAACCTACATTGAGGGGTTTGGATGGTCACTTCATACTGGGCCTGTATTTGGTCCTAGGCCACTCAACGCTCAGCAAGTGTTAATCTTGCGCGTGTGGGGTGGCAATAGACAACGATACAGATTATGGCTGGACCCAATGGTTTCTAGGGGGTTTCTTGAGCTGTGGTTGATTGACCTCCTATCTTTTCGCGCCTCCATTGTTCCAGGTCCAGTGCCTCCGAGCAGAACCATTGGTAAGACCAATGAGCCGTCTGTGGTATTGTGACCACCACTGCAAGAATTTAATTCTTCCTACGAACCACCAATGTAAGGGGCATTCTCCCCACTGACCCCCCAATGAATTTAGTTTTGCAGGGATTTTCCGAGACCGGAAAATGATTTTAAGGGTTCCTCTGGGGTAAAAAAGACTGAGAAAGCATGGGATATATCCTGTCTATGAATTGGAGCTAGGAGTTCAGATGGCCATTCCATATTGGGCCTTCCTTTTGGTCCTTGGTCATTCAACTCTTGAATAGATTAATCTGGTATCTGACCATATTAGGTCAATGGTGTCATCAGCATCTCCCCTGTGCAGATGTTACCTAATATAACTAAGTATGGCCTAATATGTTGGGGGTGACATCATTGACCTAATATGATCCAATATGGCCTAATATGTTGGGGGTGACATCACTGACCTAATATGGCCTAATATGACCTAATATGTACGGGGAGACATCAATGACCTAATATGGCCCAATATGGCCTAACATATTGAGGGTGACATCACTGACCTAATATGGCCCAATATGTTGGGGGTGATATAATTGACCTAATATGGCCCAATATGGCCTAAAATGTCGGGGTGACATTATTGACCTAATCTGGCCCAATATGGCCTAACATGTGGAGGAAGACATCACTAGCATATTATAGCCTAATATGGGCTTATATGTTGGGTAGTGACATCATTGACCTAATCTCTCCCAATATGGCCTAAAATGCTGGGGGTGACATCACTGACCTAATATGGTCCGATATGGCCTAATATGTTGGGGGTGACATTATTGACCCAATCTGGCCCAATTTGGCCTTATATTTTGGGGGTGACATCGCTGACCTTATATGGCCCAAAATGGCCTAATATGTTGGGGGTGACATCATTGACCTTATATGGCCCAATATGGTCTAATGTGTGAAGGGTGATATCACTGATCTAATATGGCCCAAAATGGCCTAATATGTTGGGGGTGACATTATTGGCCTAATCTGGCCCAATATGGCCTAACATGTTGAGGGAGACATCACTAGCATATTATAGCCCACTATGGCCTAATATGTTGGGTAGTGACATCATTGACCTAATATGGCCCAATATGGCCTAAAATTCTGGGGGTGACATCTCTGACCTAATTTGGCCCAGTATGGCCCAATATGTTGGGGGTGACATCATTGACCTAATATGGCCCAATATGGCCTAAAACATTGGGGGTGACATTATTGACTCAATCTGGCCCAATATGGCCCACTATGTTGGGGGTGATATCACTGACCTAATATGACCATGCTTGAACAATGTACCAAATACAACCAGTTTGACCCGAACCTTAGCTCACTCGAATTTGGAAGGCACAACAGTCCCTATAGATGTGTATATATCTGTGTATTTGGCTGTTTGCCCAGAGTTTAGCGTGGAGGAGCCAGCACCGATGGGGTGGTACTGCAGCGTCTCACTGGGCACAACGCCCGCTCAGTCATTTAATATCACGCTGGACATTTTTCCTCCCCACAAGCCAGTATTAGGTTTCCCATTAATATGTAGGAATGGTGACATCCTTCTCCAGAACCCCCTACCACCCCCGTGACCCTTCTTCCCGCAGGAAACCGATGCCCAGCAACTCGTCGCCTTCCTCGCAGAAAAGGAGCTTCTCCCGTTCCCATTCAGTCCTCGGAGTTCTCAATTCCGCCTTTTCTCCTCCACCTCTGATACTTAGAGCAGTTCTTATTGTTGTCGGAGACAAAATACAGCGTGATCGGCTCTGGGAGGCCTGGGATCGAGTTCCCCCGCTTCCTCTTTTATCTCCTCGGATAATTATCATATTCTTTGTGTGATTGGGCTGCGTGTCAGAGGTACAGATGGTAAAGATTCCGCCGATAACACGCCACGCTCAATACCGTACAGTGTGGCCAACGGGAATGTAACCAATCACATCTTCTAAAGAAGTTTGAACTTTTAAAGTAAACTTTTTTTCAGTTTTGTTGGGTAGACAATTGAGAAAACCAACTTTTCCAAATTCTATTAAAGTTTCTAAGAAAGTAACATTTAAAATTTAACAAAAGGCCTCAACCCTCCCCCTTTACATCCTAGACCCCCTTTACATTACAGCCCCCCACTTTTACAATGGTGTCCTCATTCTCCCCTTCACATTACAGCCCCCCCAACTTTATATCAGTGTCCTCAGTCTCCCCTTTACATCACAGCCCCCCTTCACATTACAGCCCCCCACCTTTACAATGGTGTCCTCATTCTCCCCTTCACATTACAGCCCCCCCAACTTTATATCAGTGTCCTCAGTCTCCCCTTTACATCACAGCCCCCCTTCACATTACAGCCCCCCACCTTTACAATGGTGTCCTCAGTCCCCCCTTAACATTACAGCCCCCCCAACTTTATATCAGTGTCCTCAGTCTCCCCTTTACATCACAGCCCCCCCCTTCACATTACAGCCCCCCCACCTTTACAATGGTGTCCTCATCCCCCCTTCACATTTTGCCCCCCCCCCCAACTTTATATCAGTGTCTTCAGTCTCCCCTTTACATCACAGTCCCCCCTTCACATTACAGACCCCCCAAACCTTTACATCAGTGTTCTCAGTCCCCCTTCACATTCCCCCCCCCCCCAACTTTACATCAGTGTCCTCAGTCTCCCCTTTACATCACAGCCCCTCCTTCACATTACAGCCCCACACCTTTATATCAGTGTCCTTAGTCCCACCTTTACATCACAGCCCCCCTCACAATACAGACCCCCCCAACCTTTATATTGGTGTCCTCCGTGCCACTTTTACATCACAGCCCCTCCTTCACATTACAGCCCCCCACCTTTACAATGTGTGTGTCCTTAGCCCCACCTTTACATTTTGGCACCCCCACCTTTACATCAGTGTCCTCAGTCTCCCCTTTACATTACATCCCCCCTCTTTACTTTACAGCTCCCCCAACTTTACATCAGTGTCCTCAGTCCCTCCTTCACATTTTGCCCCCCCCCCCACAACTTTACATCAGTGTCCTCTTTTCCCCTTTACTTCACAGCCCACCTTCACATTACAGCTTCTCACCTTTCCAATGGTGTCCTCAGTCCCCCCCTTTACATCACAGCCCCCCTTCACATTACAACCCCCCACCTTTACATTAGTCTCCGCAGTCCTCCTTTACATCACAGCCCCCCCCTTCACATTACAGGCCCCCACCTTTAAATCAGTGTCCTCATTCCACTCTTTACAAAGCACCCCCCTTCACATTACAGACCCCCCAACCTTTATATCAGTGTCCTCGGTCCCCCCTTTACAACACAGCCCCCCTTTACATTACAGACCCCCACCTTTTCTTCAGTGTCCTCATTCCACTCTTTACATCACAGTCCCCCTTCACATTACAAACCCCCCCAACCTTTATATCAGTGTCCTGAGTCCCCCCTTTACATTACATCCCCCCCAACCTTAAGATCAGTGTCCTCAGTCCCTCCTTTATATCACAGCCCCCCCCCCTTCACATTACAGCCCCCCACCTTTAAATCAGTGTCCTCATTCCACTCTTTACAAAGCACCCCCTTCACATTACAGACCCCCTAACCTTTATATCAGTGTCCTCAGTCCCCCCTTTACAACACAGCCACCCCTTCACATTACAGACCCCCTCCTTTACATCAGTGTCCTCATTCCACTCTTTACATCACAGTCCCCCTTCACATTACAAACCCCCCCAACCTTTATATCAGTGTCCTGAGTCCCCCCTTTACATTACATCCCCCCCAACCTTTAGATCAGTGTCCTCAGTCCCTCCTTTATATCACAGCCCCCCCCCCTTCACATTACAGCCCCCCACCTTTAAATCAGTGTCCTCATTCCACTCTTTACAAAGCACCCCCTTCACATTACAGACCCCCTAACCTTTATATCAGTGTCCTCAGTCCCCCCTTTACAACACAGCCACCCCTTCACATTACAGACCCCCTCCTTTACATCAGTGTCCTCATTCCACTCTTTACATCACAGCCACCCCTTCACATTACAAACCCCCCCAACCTTTATATCAGTGTCCTGAGTCCCCCCTTCACATTACACCCCCCCCCCAACCTTTATATCAGTGTCCTCAGTCCCTCCTTTACATCAAATCCCCCCTTTCACATAACATCCCCCCACCTCTACATCAGTGTCCTCAGTCCCCCTTTATATTACAGCCCCCTTCATATTACAGCAACCCCCCACACTTTATATCAGTGTCCCCAGTCCCCCTTTAAATTACAGCCCCCCCACTTTTACACCAGTGTCCTCAGTCCCCCCTTCACATCACAGCCCCCCCTTTGGTATGTCTTCTAGAAGGATTTATTTAAGACTGGGAATTCAGTTGGGTTTGGTCTTTAGTGCACCATCCCCTGTGGATGGATGGATGGATGGACGGCTCTTGATGTACATATAGGGGTCCTAATGACCTCATATTAGTTTTCGTACATTTTCTGTGCACATATCCTTGTACCATCTATGGAAGTCGGAACACGCCAATCATGTAATGATGTTCCTTTCTGAAGTGTGTGCGGATTATCTGCTGATTGCGTTGTGCTGTGTATATGAGTAATAGGTAATGGTATATAGAGGACGGAACCACCAGGTGTGCTTTGTTATGACTCAGCGCTTTCTAACCTGAAACGCGTCAGTGTCGCTCTTGCCTTTGTGGGGCTTTGATGTTTTTTTACCCTTGGATTGCTATAATAACATTTCTGGATCTCTTATTGGGGAGTGCGTGGCCATCCATTTCTTCTGTCTTTAGGTTTACACGGCTGGGAACCGTACCGGCACCTTCTTATGGAGAGGATAAGGGAGCTAAAGTCAGCACAGTGGTGCAGTGAGTAGCACTTTCGCCTAGCAGCAAAAGGGTCGCTGGTTCAAATCCCGACCACGACACCATCTGCCTGGAGTTTGCATGTTCTCCCTGTGTCTGCTTGGGTTGCTTCCGGGTACTCCGGTTTCCTCCCACACTCCAAAGACATGCTGGTAGGTAAATTGGATCTTGTCCAAATTGGCCCAGTATATATGTGTGTATGACTGTGTGTCCCTAGCGTGTCTAGATCCTACGGGGTAATAATGACCGCACCAGCCAAGCAGACACTGGCTGGAAAAAGTGCCTAGAGGCGATTCAGTTCGCATGCGTTGCGCTATACAAGTCATTCATTCATTCATTCATTTATAAAGTCAGGGTGGACCGACCCACACTGAAGGGCACTGATGA
Organism: Rana kukunoris; assembly: GCA_029574335.1. Taxonomy (NCBI): domain Eukaryota; kingdom Metazoa; phylum Chordata; class Amphibia; order Anura; family Ranidae; genus Rana; species Rana kukunoris. The sequence goes on along the minus strand of CM056058.1, from coordinate 153,307,288 downwards.
GGCGGCACTGATGGGCACTGACAGGCAATGATGGGCACTGATGAGGCGGCACTGACGGGAAATTATGGGCACTGATGATGAGTTGGCACTGATAGGCGGCACCGATATGCAGCACTGATGGACTCTGATAGGTGGCACTGATGTGCATTGATGAGGCAGGACTGATGGGTAATGATGGGCAGGGCCGCTGATAGGGGGACTACCAGCCCTCCTGTAGGGGGCCCCAGCACACAGAGGGGCCCAGTCCGCAGGAGGGTTGGTGGAGAACAATGCCCTCTGTGCCTCTCACCCAGGTTTCTCCCCCTCTCCCTCCTGCTGGATTTTAGCTGCTGGGTGAGAGACATGGAGGGATAATGAACCTGGCCAGTCACCGCTGAGCTCCTTCCCCTGCCCTGAGAGGGGGTTGTGCTAGGAGGAGGGATTTGTGGGAATGTATTCTAGGAGAGGGATTGAGGAAAGAAGATTTGTGCTGGGAGGGGAGATGCGGGTGATTGTGTACCAGGAGCCGATGAGGGAATTCGGGGCTAATAGGAGGGATTGGGGGAATTGTGCAGGCAGGGGAGATTTGTACTAGGTGGGGGAATCGGGGGTGGCATGTCTGTCCACTAAGAATGTATTCTTTTGTGAAAACATTGTATAGAATACCGTCGGGGGTGTGTGTGGGGGCCCCGTCTGGTAGGCTGTACGGGGCCCCATGATTCCTAACAGCGGCCCTGATGATGGGCACTGATCAGGCTGCACTGATGAGGTGGCACTGACGGGCATATGTGGGCACTGATGAGGCTGCACTGATGTGCACTGATGAGGCGGCACTGACGAGCAATGATGGGCACTGATGAGGTGGCACTGATGAGCACTGATAGGTGGGACTATTAGGCAGCACTAATGGACACTGATAGTGCTGAATAGGTCAAATGGTTAAAGGATGTATCCAATTACCAAATAAGAACCTAAAATGAAACATTGTTAAACTCTAATGTTCAGCATTTTGAACTGTTGACATGTAAGGCCCCGTACACACGGCCGAGGTTCTCGGCAGAATGAGGATCCCAGCGAGCTTCTCGCTGGTTTCTGCCGAGAACCTCGGCCGTGTGTACACTCTCGGCGAGCATCCCGTCGGGAAAGCCACCGAGAGAAAATAGAGAGCAGGTTCTCTATTTTCTCGGCGGCCCGTCGGGATTAATAGCTGGTCGCCTTTCCCGACGGGATGGTCGCCAATTCTGACGGCCGGCCGAGAACCTCGACGGGCGGAACGATGTGTTCCGCCCGTCGAGGTTTTCGTACGTGTGTACGCCGCCTGAATGTTTGTGTTCCGTCCTGTATGGAGCGAAACCTGAAATCCGTTGTATGATCTGAGCAGAGGCGGCTCTAGGCTTTGTGAGGCCTTAGGCAAAACTTGACATGGGGCCCCACTCACACCCATGATGGGAAAAATAATTCAAGTACAAGAGCCTCTTCCCCACAACCCTGGCCGGTGGTTGTGGGGGGTCTGCTGGCAGGGGGTTTATTGGAATCTGGACGCCCCTTTAACATGTCAGTCCCCAGATCCTGCTCTTTTAATAACTAAGGGGCGGGGGCCACCCGGTGATGTCACCTGGTAAACCCGCCCCCTTGTGACATCATTGACTGATTGCATGCTGGGTCATTGACTTCACAAGGGGTGGTGTCACCGATATTTACTGCCTGAGCACAGCAACGTTAAGGTCCCCTGTCCCTCAAAACTGGGGCAATGCATTGGGTAATATTTGGAATCCCTCGTGCTCCTTTCTTTGCTCCTAGCAGAACATTTGGTTGAATTCTGTATGTTTCTCTTAAAGGACACGAAGACCTACAATGTATCAAAATTTGTGATCATGTATTTCACGGCAAGAACGACCTAAAAGATCTCAGAGCCTGAAATAGATAAAAGTGGAGCTTCTCTGCTCCGGCCCGGAGGGGCTTTTCAACTGTTCTTTCTCCGGCAACAAGGCTGTCAGAGAGTGTCAGAGAGTGTCAGAGAGTGACAGCTCCCCGGGAGTAATTGGCAAGACAATAAAGATCAAACAGAGACATTCATAAGACATTGTCCTATCTGTCTCGGGGTGGACATGTTGGGTCACTGAGCTGTCTGTCACTTGTGTGGAGGACATCTGAAAATCACCTCCACAAATTCACAGAATGAAACATTTCCGCCCCTCGCCATTTATCCCACATCCGATCCATTCTGCCGCTTTCTTCTTTTTTTTTTTCTTACTTCTTAGGCAAATGTCCTTTTTTTAATGAGCCTCCTTGCTTCTAATATCCTGCTCTGCTGCTTAACACTGATTCTCCGAAATTAAACGGAAATGAAGGAAAGATGTTCGAGCGGCCTGTAACGTGAAGCTCGTATTTTCGGATCTAAAACTGAGGAACATAAAAAAAAAAAAAAGTCAGGGGCCAGAAGTCAATGTGACAGGCTGCATGGGGGGGGGGGGGGGGGGCAGGAGCTGCTGTCACAAGGCCGGACATTATGGGGTCAAACAGAGTTAATGGAGTGCGGGGAGGCTCTAGTCTTGTGTGATGGGCTCTGAGGCTGTTCAAGGAGGTTATGAGGATCAACTTGTTCCTGAATCTGAGCCCTTAATTACCCAATCAATTTATTTTTTTAGATTGAGAGACACTTTTCTGGGGTCTTTTGGCAGGGGCGTTTCTAGGGTCCTAATGGATGGGGGAGGGGGGCTGCTATTTTAGATAAAAAATGTAACTGAAAAAAAAAATGAAATACCAAAAAGTATAAGCCGACCCAAATATAAGCCGAGGCACCTCATTTTACCACAAAAATCTGGGAAAATGTATTGATTTAAGTATAAGCCTACGGTGTCCATCTGCATGCCTCACTGTGCCGCACTTTTCCTCACTGTATCCATGTGCATGCCTCACTGTGCCCATGCCTCACTGTGTCCATGCCTCACTGTGCCCATGCCTCACTGTGCCCATGCCTCACTGTGCCCATGCCTCACTGTGCCCATGCCTCACTGTGCCCATGACTCACTGTGCCCATGCCTCACTGTTCCCATGCCTCACTGTGCCCATTCCTCACTGTGTCCATGCCTCACTGTGCCCATGCCTCACTTTGTCCATGACTCACTGTGCCTATGCCTCACTGTGCCTCACTGTGTCCATGCCTCACTGTGCCTATGCCTCACGGTGTCCATGCCTCACTGTGTCCATGCCTCACTGTGCCCATGCCTCACTGTGTCCATGCCTCACTGTGCCCATGCCTCACTATGCCCATGACTCCCTGTGCCCATGCCTCACTGTGCCTCACTGTGTCCATGCCTCACTGTGCCTATGCCTCAAGGTGTCCATGCCTCACTGTGCCCATGCCTCACTGTGTCCATGCCTCACTGTGTCCATGCCTCACTGTGTCCATGCCTCACTGTGCCCATGCCTTCCAAGAGAGAGGGCGGGTAGTGAGAGATGATGTAATCTCTCTGCTGCCCGTGGCTGCACAGTGAGGGCGGAACAGTGGTGATATAGGGCGGGCGATGAAAGATGATGTAATCTCGCTGCCCGCCGCACAGCTGCAGAGAGGCCACAGGCCTGGTTTGGGGACCCCTGGGTCTCGGGGCTACAGGAAACTCCCTGTAGTCCTGATGGGCAGTACATGCCTGGCACCACGTGTTTTGGCACGCAAGAAAACGTGCACGTTAGCAGATGCGTGAGGTCGCGCCATTAGGAATTAATGGCACCACCACACATGCCTGTCAAGAAAGCCTATGATTTTGCGCGCCTTCCTGACGTGAACGGAAATCCTGACTACGACTCTCCGGACTGGTCTTCAGATACATGGACGACTCGTTCTAAGTCTTCCTACCCAATGAAGGTCTGTCGGCTACCCCACATGCGTTGTATTAAAGCAGCTGTTTCAATAAAAAACTTCTAAACTTTAAGAGTTCAGCGTGTGAAGGAGCAAAACATGAATATATATACGAGAAGTCAGGCGTATACTAATGGAAAACAACCGTAATTACTTCCATAAAACTAAAAGATCTGACATGCCAAGAAAAATAAAAGATAGCCGAGATTAAAATGTCACCACACAAAGGCTCCCGAACAACATTGTTGAAAGTAAAATCTCCTTATCATTCCCATTGACTCGCGGGCGAGAAGACTTGACATGCGTGTATTCCATTGAAATTCACTTGTGTGAGAGATTACTATCATTAAAGGAGACTCGTAGGCAGGACCCCGGCACCGGCGTCTACTCAACTTAAGACAGCTCTACAGACATGCTGGGCTGGGCGGGTGCAGAGATTTTCTTACCTCTCTCTTGAAGATGTGACTGAACCCCTTAAGGCCACATTCACACTTTGGAATCACGGATGGGATCACCGCCATTCTGCCTGTGATTCAAGATTCCACGGAAATCGCTGCAAAAACCAGCGACGCGTCTTTAGGTTCCATTCATTCTAAAAAGGGAACCGGAAACTATCGGTGCCGATCAGTGGAGCCCAGTGGCAATTTTTTTTTCTGGTAGGAAGCATCGGTCGGTCATCGGTCGGGTGAGTCTGGAGCAGTGGCGGTGCATCCATAGTGGGCAGGTCCCCACTGGAGCAGAGAACCCGGGGGGGGGGGGGGGTGCTGATGAAAAAAACAAGTGAAATCTCTTCGGGCCTATCGGGCCCCTTACAGGTGTAATGCGAGAAAACAAAACTGGGAGGGGGGCTGGCCGGGCCTGTAAGGGGTCATGGGGACCATTGGGCCCCTTACAGGTGTAATGCAAAAAAAAACGGGAGGGGGCTGGCCGGTAGCTTGCGCTCAGAAGCGTACACACATGTAAGTCCCGCCCACATATGTAAACGCCGGTCAAACCCCACATATGAGGTATTGCCGCGTGCATTAGAGAGTGAGCAACAATTCCAGCCCTAGACCTCCTCTGTAACTTGAAAATAGTAACCTGTAAAAAAAATTAAAGCGTCACCTATGGAGATTTTTAAGTACCAAAGTTTGGCGCCATTCCATGAGTGTACGCAATTTTAAAGTGTGACATGTTAAGTATCTATTTACTCGGCGTAATTCATAAAACCGTTTTTTTCCCGAAAAAATGCATTTGAAAAATTATTGCACAAATACAGTGCGAGAAAAAAAGTTGCAATGACCGACATTTTATTCCCTAGGGTGTCTGCTAAAAAAAATATATATAATGTTGGGGGTTCTGATTAATTTTCTAGCATTTTTTTAAAAATTTCTACATGAAGGAGAGAAATGCCAGAATAGGCCTGGTGGACAAGTGGTTAAGGGGCGTGGCAATGAGCGTGCCCCATGCCTATATGCTTTTGCTAGTAGGTGTCTCCCTACTCCCATCTCAAGAAAAGTTGGTTGTATGCAAGTGTTTGTTTGAAAAATCGACCAACCTCAACAATGAAGCCAAACACGTCTGAGGGACCCCTCCTGTGTGGGTGGAGAGCAGAGCCAAAGCCATCCTATACCACCTGGTTTGGTTTCGGTCACAGAGAGTCAGCGTCCTCATGCGCCGCCATTTTTCCGCAGCCTTACCGTATCAGAAGAAAATAAAAAAATAAAATATAAATACTTACCTTTGAAGTGTCACTTTTTTTCTTCCCACAATGCAAAGCAGATCTTTGGCTGGAGACCCGCGATCGATAGACCCGTCCAATGTCTCCAGAAATATTTTCTGGGGATGGTCGATTATATGATTTAATAACCTGTCCTTATTGTGTTTCATTAAACAAGCCATTATCTCTTCGCTGTTCTTTCCACGCCGTGCCTACTGATAATGGAGCGGTTCCCATTAAATATTTGCTCTTTATTAGGTGCCCTGCGATGGGATCTGATAGGAGAGGACATTAACCAGTGACACCATCAAAGCCCTGCCAGAGTCCATCCTGTCTTAGCTAATAATCAATCTATTTATTTTATTGCTATAAAAACAGAGGACATCATTCACAGGATGAGGCGTCCTCATTGCACCGCTCTTCTTCTTCCCTTTCCTTCTTCCCTCTTCTTCTTCTTCCCTCTTCTTCTTCCCTCTTCTTTCTTCTTCTTCTTCCCTCTTCTTCTTCCCTCTTCTTCCTTCTTCTTCTTCCCTCTTCTTCCTTCTTCTTCCCTCTTCTTCTTCCCTCTTCTTCCTTCTTCTTCCCTCTTCTTCTTCCCTCTTCTTCTTCTTCCTTCTTCTTCTTCCTTCTTCTTCCCTCTTCTTCTTCCCTCTTCTTCCTTCTTCTTCCTTCTTCTTCTTCCTTCTTCTTCCCTCTTCTTCTTCCCTCTTCTTCTTCTTCCCTCTTCTTCCCTCTTCTTCCCTCTTCTTCTTCCCTCTTCTTCTTCTTCCCTCTTCTTCTTCCCTCTTCTTCCCTCTTCTTCTTCCTTCTTCTTCCCTCTTCTTCTTCCCTCTTCTTCTTTCCTCTTCTTCCTTCTTCTTCTTCCCTCTTCTTCTTCTTCCCTCTTCTTCTTCCCTCTTCTTCCTTCTTCCCCCCTCTTCTTCTTCCCTCTTCTTCTTCCCTCTTCTTCCCTCTTCTTCTTCCTTCTTCTTCTTCCCTCTTCTTCTTCCCTCTTCTTCCCTCTTCTTCTTCCCTCTTCTTCTTTCCTCTTCTTCCTTCTTCTTCTTTCCTCTTCTTCTTCCCTCTTCTTCCCTGTTCTTCTTCCCTCTTCTTCCTTCTTCTCCCCTCTTCTTCTTCCCTCTTCTTCCCTCTTTTTCTTCTTCCCTCTTCTTCCTTCTTCTTCCTTCTTCTTCTTCCCTCTTCTTGTAACGCCTCCTTACTTTCAGTATGGGCACTGCACTAAAGTTAGTGCGGAGTGAGAGAGTTACGTTGCTCTCACTCTTAGGCCCCATACACACGAGCGGACAGATTTGTTCAAATCTGTCCGTCCGACAGATTTGAACAAATCTGTCTGCTGGGATTTTGGTTTGCTCGCGTGTATCGGACCGTTTTCAGCGGACAAATTCGATCGTGTGTACGAGGCCTCAATGTTGTTAGATTGGGCTGCTGTCAATTTTGGAACTGTCCTGTGGGTCAGTCTGCGCTTCAGGGGTGTTAGTCTCACCCCGAGCGCCAGATGGCGCCAGAGGGGTTCTAACAGAGCTACTTCTCCCCAGCAGCCAATTGGAAGAGTTTTTCCCTCGCGGGGCATGCTGGGGAGGGGTATATCTGTGGCAGACGCCATTTTCATTGGTGCTTCGCGGGTTCCAGGTCCCAGGTGCGGCACCCATCTTTAGGGTGTGCGCATCCAACGTACCCCGGTGTTATGGCCTTTCAGGCCGGGGCCACATGCTACGCGGAGTTCCGAGCGGATGCTGAAAGGGGTATCAGTGACTTACTGGGTCCCCCGCTATACTACAGGTATATTCAAGCGGTCAATCGGCGACCTTAGCTCAAATTTACTGGGAGGATCTGCTCATCTAATCAGAGACTACAAAGTACTAAGCCTGTGGCAGAGGCATTCCTAGAGCCAGGTTCGTGGCAGGGACCTGTTACCTCCCAGCAACTTAAAGTGACACTTCGGCTGCCAGGCTTGTGGCAGAAGTCTGTCCGGGGGCACTTCACCCACTCTGGCTAGAGTGGCAACCAACGGTGACTATTTCTACTGAGAGCAGGCATGCTTTCATGTATTCCAAGCCTGATACTGAAAGGTTCCTTCACTTCATCAACCTGTCCTGTCTACCTCCTGTTGATGTTGGTCGAGTTTGACCGAGGAATAAAGCATTTAAAAAACGTCAACCTTGGCTTGGACATTCTATTATTGCTCTCACAGTGGCTTCAATCAATTTCCCTAGACTCGTCAAAGGTAACCTATCTTATGCCGATCCCACATCTAACCAGCGGCTCTTGAGGGAGTATCGCTACATTCTTCTTCCCTCTTCTTCTTTCATCTTCTTCTTCTCTCTTCTTTTTCTTTTCTTCCTCTTCTTCCCTCTTCTTCTTCCCTCTTCTTCTTCCCTCTTCTTCTTCTTCCCTCTTCTTCTTCCCCCGTCTTCTTCCTTTTTCTTCCTTCTTCTTCTTCCCTCTTCTTCTTCCCTCTTCTTCTTCCCTCTTCTTCTTCTTCCCTCTTCTTCTTCCCCCGTCTTCTTCCTTTTTCTTCCTTCTTCTTCTTCTTCCCTCTTCTTCTTCCCTCTTCTTCTTCTTCCCTCTTCTTCTTCCCCCTTCTTCTTCCTTTTTCTTCCCTCTTCTTCTTCCATCTTCATCTTCCCTCTTCTTCTTCTCCCTTCTTCTTCCTTTTTCTTCCCTCTTCTTCTTCCCTCTTCTTCTTCTTGGCAGCAGACTGGCAGAAATTGATGGGCACATTGGCAGCACACTGGCAGCATTTGATGGGGCAAACTGGCAGCACACTGGCAAAAATTGATGGGCACACTGGCAGCACACTGGTGGCAATTGATGGGCACATTGGCAGCACACTGGCGGCAATTGATGGACACACTGGCGGCAATTGATATGGGAAACTGGCAGCACACTGCCAGCAATTGATGGGCACACTGGCACCACACTGGCGGCAATTGATGGGCACACTGGCGGCAATTGATATGGCAAACTGGCAGCACACTGGTGGAAATTGATGGGCACACTGGCAGCACACTGGTGGCAATTGATGGGCACATTGGCAGCACACTGGCGGCAATTGATGGGCACACTGGCAGCACACTGACGGCAATTGATATGAGAAACTGGCAACACACAGTCGGAAATTGATGGGCACACTGGCAGCAAACTGGCGGCAATTGATGGGCACACACCGGCAGCATTTGATGGGGCACACTGCAACACTGGCAACAACTGATGGTTACAGTGGTTGCATTTGATGTTTTTTTTTTTCAGTTTGTTTGCGCCCCCCAAAAAAATTTGAGCACCAGCCGCAACTGGTCTGGAGCACTTACCCCATCTATGGTGGGCATCGCTTCTCCCAGGCTTCACCAGCGGCTTCCCTTGCTCGGTGGCGGCTTTCCCGTTTCCTGCTCTCCACGGGCATTGCGGCGGCTTCCGTTTTATTTAGCAGGCGTAAGAAACAGAGAGATCATTCCCTCTGTAATGATGAACAAACAAACAACACAGGGCTCTGGGCTGTGATTAGACACCTTGACTGGAACCTGCTAACAAAATCCCACTGTGTCTAATCACAGCGGGTGTTGGCACAGGGGCACTCATGTGCGTGTCGTAAACTCAGAAGAGGCAAGTGACGTACGGGTACGCCGCTGTGTCTGTATGGGCCGACCGCCAGCAGTATATTGTGGGCTGGCAGTCCGGAAGAGGTTCAAGTACGGGAATCTACAACATACAACAGTATAAGCCTTGATGAAGTGTCTGAACCCCCGAAACGTGTTGATTTTGTCTTTTCAATATTTCTGACTATGAGCAAACACTAATATCTTTGGTTGGTGGTCCTATTAAATTTTTTTTACTTGTCGATGATATTTTTCGTGGCCTTCTCCCCCCACAACACTAGGACCCAGGAAAGGCTAGTGGCGCCTCCGTGCACAATGCCCCTTTGAGAAGCCAAGCTAGACTGTAAATAAAAGATAGACCTGCTACATTGGCTGTATCATTCCGAGAGATATGAGTGGCGTTGCTGCAACGCACAAGGATCTTTGAAGGTTTCTGACACCGATAGGCTGGAAGGATCATCTAATCTACCTGTTTTTTTGGCAGCCGAGTATCAGCAACCCCAGATAACTGTGCGAGCGCCCGAGTGAGTATTGACCTAATTTCCAGATACAGAGAAAGGATTTATTATCTTATAAAGAGGTTAATGTTGTTTGACCCAGGATGTCAATATCTCAAATACTGCATTCAAAAAAAAAAAAATGGAGCAAAAGTCTCGGGAGGCCCGAGGGATACAAGAGACTCATCATCTTTATGGAGCCCGGAAAACAATATTGTCTCATAGCGAGATTAGTTCAGTTAGAGTGCAGCCGTCATCGGCACGGCCATTTATACCGAGAAGGAAATGTATCTTTCTAGAAAATCCTTTCGGATATACCCGTAACAGAGAACTTAAAGCTGAACTCCGGGCACACATAAAAGACACAATGTAATTCAGAACTGTACTCATTACATTTATTATTTCAAATACAAGAACACGAGGACATTAATGTGACCTGATATCAGCCTCTTGCAGCCCCTGTATGGCTTTAACAAATACCCCTAACACTATATCCGTGAAGAGACCGTGCATATGGCATAGGTAGAGGTGTGTAGTCTAGCAGGGGAGAACCCAGGTAGGTGGTCTGAATTTGCCCAGAGATGGGCTTTAACAAATGCCGCCAGAATTACATCTCCCAAGAGTCCTTGCCTATGGCATGGGCAGAGGTCTGTAGTCTAGCAGGGGAGAACCCAGGCAGACACTCCAAATTTACCTAGAGATGGGCTTTAAAAAATGCCACCAGAATTACATCTCCCAAGAGTCCTTGCATATGGCATGGGCAGATGTCTGTAGTGCAGCATGGGAGAACTCAGGTTGGCGCTCTGACTTTGGCTGAAGATGGTCTTTAACAAATGCCCTGGAACTACATCTTCCAAAGGCCCTTGCATATGGCATATGTGGAAATCTGTAGTCCAGCAGGGGAGAACCCAGGTAGGTGCTCTGAATTTTCCCAGAGATGGGGCTTAACAAATGCTACCAGAATTACATCCCCCAAGAGTCCTTGCATATGACATGGGTAGAGGTCTGTAGTCTAGCAGGGAAGAACCCAGGCAAACACTCCGAATTTGCCTAGAGATGGGCCTTAACAAATGGCACCAGATTTACATCTCCCAAGAGTCCTTGCCTATGGCAGAGCTCTGTAGTCCATCAGGTTGGTGCTTTGACTTGGGCTGAAGATGGTCTTTAACAAATGCCCTGGAACCCTGGTTACCAGACCTGTTCCTGTTCCTTGTGTCTGACCCGGCTTCATCTGTACCTGTCTTGGATATCCGCCTGCCTACCTGTGACCTTGGCTTGTGTTGACTCTGCTCCTGCCTTATGTTCCTGTACTTTGCTGCCCGACTCTGTACCAGACCCGGCCTGTATCCTGACTTACTCTCTGCCTCACGTCTTGGTACCTGCTCTGCTCGGCTGTTGATGACCCCTGGCTTCTATTATGGCCACACCTCCACCTGCTGTTCCAGCAACACAGAGTTCCTGTCTTCAGTACCTGCCCAGTATTCTCCAGCCATCAGGTCTCTGCCAAGGCCCAGCCAGAGCCATCTACTACCAGGAACATTGGACAGGAGGTGCAAGAGAAGCCTCCTCTACTGCTCGATCTCCACCTGGTACGCGACAGGCGCTCTGAGTTTGCCCAGAGAGGGGCTTTAACAAACGCCCCTAGAGGTTTATAAATTCTTGTTAGCTCTCTAGTGTCTCACTCACTCTGGTACTAGTGCTTCTTATGTCTGTATAGTGCACACCTGGGATCCCCCTCTCTCTGTGGTTGCGGCTCTGATAAGTCTCAGTAGTGGATGTCACAGCCGAGTGAGAGTGAAGCCACCTCCCCCTCCTTCTTTATGTCTACACAGTGCTGTGCATGCAGGAGGAGGGGGAGGCGGCTTCACTCTCGCTCCTCTCAGCTGTGACATCTGCTGCCGAGGATTATCAGAGCCGAGACCACGGAGAGAAGGGGATCATTGTGCCGGGTCCCGGGTGTGCTGACTGGCTCGCACCCTCCCCCACAAAGCCACTACCTCGGGCTATGTGTGTTCTGTGCCTTACCCCATGGCGCTCTCTGCTTCAGTCGCGAGGGGTCACCAGCCTGACACCCCCCAAGTGTGTGGCCCCTGGGGCGGCCCACCCCCCCGCCCCCACTTATTACGCCACTGCCTAGAAGTACATCTCCCAAGAGACCTTGTATATGGCATAGTATGAGTTCTGTAGTCCAGCAGGGAAAAACTCAGGTAGATGCTCCGAATTTCCACAGAGATGGGTTTTAACGAGCGGTCACGTCGCCTTGTGTTGTGTGTTTTAAATCTGTTCAGGCAAAGGCGGATCCATCGACTTATTACCGAGGATCCATCAAACAAAATGAAGCGGACTTGAAACGTTGTGTTCCTTACCCCCACTCGCTTGATTATGATTGATCTCGGGATTCAGTTCCTCAGAAAGGGCCCAAGAAAATCATGGCAGTGTCTTCAACTCACCTTTGGCATCAAAGAGCAGACTCTAATAGGCTACATTTGATCCAGATGCCAATAGGCCGTAAATTAGAGCCAAGCTTTGTAGCGCTCTACCGAGCCGGGTTGTACGGTGGGGTCAGGAGTCTGCGGTCTTGTGACGATGTCATACGGTAATCGGGTCACAGGGTGAGATGAACACTGCGGCTGCATGTCAACCGTGAATCACGGAGCATGATTATAATATAAAACATATTGGGTTTTTCCTGTTTCTTTTAGACTCGGTAAATATCTACTTCCAGCCTTCTGCCTTTTTGTGAATGAGGAGGTATGAGCAACCACAACAGGAATACAGGAAGCTGCTCTCCTTCAAATAGTCACATCACGGCGACCAATACGGTGTTTTTGGAATTGGAATCGGGGACAGGCAGATCTGCCAATTGCATACCCTGGTCTGACTCTCTGGGGTAGGGGTGTCCAAACTTTTTACACAGAGGGCCAGATTTGATGAAGTGAACATGCGTGAGGGCCGACCATTTTGCCTGAGATTCGTTGAACCATTAAAATGAAATGGCAATTAACTAATACACTTCCCAACAAGAATTCTCTTGCCTTTGTGCAGAGGCTGCTCTTTAATTAGGCTGTCGCAGGGGCCTCGCGGCCGCCTAACTTGCCCAATGCATTACCCCAGTTATGAGGGACAGGGGACCTTAACGCTGCTGTGCTCACCCCTTGTGATGTCAATGACCCAGCATTCCCCCAGTCAATGGTGTTCACCAGATCACATGTCACCGGGTGGCCCCCACCCCTTAGTTATTAAAGAGCAGGATCTGGAGGCCACCTTGTTAAAGGGTGGCTTTTAGATTCCGATAAGCCCCCCTGCCTGCATACCCCCACCATCCACCGGCCAGGGTTGTGGGGAAAAGGGCTCTTGTCCTTTGAATTATTTTTTCCATCATGGGCGTGAGTGGGGCCCCATGTTAAGTTTTGCCTAAGGCCTCACAAAGCTTAAAGCCCCCTCTGCGGCTTTGTGGCTGTTAGTGGTGAAGAGTCTAAGGAGGAACTAGGGCGGGTTATTTGCGTATTTATTGGTATTTAACACGCATCGTCACTTCAAGAGGGAAGTTTCTGGGAAAAAATAAAATTTTAAATAAAGAACTGTGAAGCAAAATAAAAGTCAGTGCCCACCAATGCAGCCTAATCAGTGCCCATCTGTAACCTCCCCATTGCCATGAATGCAGCCTCTGAATGCAGCCTTTCCATTGCCCTGAATGCAGCCTTACCATTGCCATGAATGCAGCCTCGCCATTGCCATAAATGCAGCCTCACCATTGCCATGAATGCAGCTTCACCATTGCCATGAATGCAGCTTCACCATTGCCTTGAATGCAGCCTCACTATTGCCATGAATGCAGCCTCACCATTCCCATGAATGCAGCCTTACCATTGCCATGAATGCAGCCTCACCATTGCCATGAACGCAGACTCACCATTGCCATGAATGCAGCCTCACCATTGCCATGAATGCAGCTTCATCATTGCCATGAATGCAGCCTCACCATTGCCATGAATGCAGCTTCATCATTGCCATGAATGCAGCCTCACCATTGGTATCAGTGCAGCCTCACCATTGCCATGAATGCCAGCTCACCATTGCAATGAATGCAGCCTTACCATTGCCATGAATGCAGCCTCACCATTGCCATAAATGCAGCCTTACCATTGCCACGAATGCAGCCTCATCATTTGCCATGAATGCAGCCTCACCATTGCCATGAATGCAGCCTCACCATTGCCATAAATGCAGCCTTACCATTGTGCAGAATGCAGCCTCATGATTGCCATGAATGCAGCCTTACCATTGCTATGAAAGGGGCACTGGGGACCATTGGGCCCCTTACAGGTGTAATGCAATAAATATATATATATATATATATATATATATATTTTTTAATGGGAGGGGGGCCATCCAGGCCTATAAGGGGCCCTGGGGACCATCGGGCCCCTTACAGGTATAATGCAACAAATAAATAAAAACACGGGAGGGGGGCCAGCCAGGCATATAAGGGGCACTGGGGACCATCAGGCCCCTTACAGGTGTAATGCAAAAAAAAAATGGGAGGGGGGCCAGCCAGGCCTATAAGGGGCACTGGGGACCATCGGGCCCCTTACAGGTGTAATGCAAAAACATTTAAATAAAAAAAAAAATGTGAGGGGGGTCAGCCAGGCCTGCAAGGGGTCCTGGGGACTATCTGGCCCCTTACAGGTGTAATGCAAAAAAAAACGGGAGGGGGGCCCCTTACAGATGTAATGCCTGTACCCCCCTGATGACGGCCCTGCATGTAGGCAAAAAGTGACTGCAAAAAGGCTGCAGAAGACCAATAGCACCAAGACAAAAAGTTCAAACAAAAATTTTCCCTATCCAGAACCAAGGAAAATATTTTGTCCGGGGTTCCTCTTTAAAGCCCATCCCTCTTCATGCCCTTCCTTTGGACCGAGCTGTGCTGTCAGGTACTTATTTACAAAGACACATGGGTGAATAGACACCCGCGTATGACCATTAATCAATATTTGATCCCGGCTCTTTCCAGAGAAAAGTCAGCTGCACCCTTCTTTGAATAAGCCTCCGACACCTGGCCACACTATGGAGGACTGAAGGGGAAAAAAGCTGCTGAGCTGGATCAAAGCCTTCACACGCTTACAGCTCTACCAATGTTGTTTTAACTTGTTTAGTGGGATAATATCGCACATAATACGGCACGCAGGAATTTCACATCAGTATGCCAGAAAATGGCTCCACGGGCGCGTTTCGAGAATGCCTCAAAAGTTTGCATTAACATTTGTAAAGTGCCTACCCCGGGACCACGCTACACATCTATGCCAGGCCTTTTGGGAACCTTTTTTTTTTTTTATCTTTGGAGACGTTTTTACGGTTACAGAGGGCTGTCTATGTGCTACAGACTACTATGGGGGATATCAGGCATAGGAGGACAGGACCACAGGGCTGTCTTTTTGAATGGAGGTCATGGCAAGCTGTCCCCAATGACTATTCAGATTTTTGTTACGGATTTATCTATGTTCTTTTGGGTGGTGCGATTTCCAGGCCAGTTGATTCTGTTAAACCTGGATCAACACTCCATTATACTGCCTCAAACACAATCCCTTCTCTGCCCTGAGAAAGCCTTTGGGCGAAATGTGCTGGAACTTTTTTACTAATTTACAGCAGGTTTTTTTTTTTGGATAATCCTCAACATCTCCCAAGCTACAGTAAGTAGGGGGCATTGGTTCTCCACCACTCGTTGGCTGGGAGGTGTTTGACTCAGTACATAAATATATATATATATATATATATATATATATATATATATATATATATATATATAGCTGTGCTGAGTTGTCTTGGGGTTATGTTTGAATATTCACATATGTAGCCAGTAATAGGGTGCATTTGTTCTCCACCACTCCTTGACTGGGAGGTGTTTGACTCAGCACATAAATAAATAAATAAATATATATATATATATAGAGAGAGAGAGAGAGAGAGAGAGAGAGAGAGAGAGAGAGAGAGAGAGAGAGAGAGAGAGAGAGAGCTGTGAAGGGTTGTCTTAGGGTTATGTTCGAATATTCACATATGTAGCCATATGTTCTTATGGGCTGTGCGATTTCCAAGCTAGATGGTTCTGTTACACCTGGATAAACACTCCATTATATTGCTTTAAACACAACCCCTTCTCTCCCCTGAGAAAGACTTTGGGGCGAAACAAGTTGGGCTTTTTACTCAACTACAGCAGATTTTCTTGGATAATCCTCAACATCTCCCAAGCTACAGTAAAAGGGGACATTGGTTCTCCACCACTTCTTGGCTGGGAGGTGTTTGACTCAGCACATAAATAAATATATATATATCTGTGATGAGTTGTCCTGGGGTTATATTTGAGTATTCACATGTGTAGCCATATGTTCTTGTGGGATGTTCGATTTGCAGGCTAGATGGTTCTGTTACACCTGGATAAACACTCCATTATATTGCCTCAAACACTTCTCTTCCAAGAGAAAGTCTTCGGGGCGAAACGCGTAGGTTTTTTTAATCATCTACAGCAGTTTTTCTTGAATTATCTTCAACATCTTTTCAACATCTCTTCAACATCTCTTCAATATCTTCAACATCTCCTAAGCTACAGTAATACGAGGCATGGATTCTCCATTGCTCTGTAGCTGGGGGGTGTTTGACTCAGCACATAAGGATATATATATATATATATATATATATATATATATATATATAGAGAGAGCTGTAATGGGTTATATTGAGGTTATGTTTGAATATTCATATATGTAGCCATATGTTCTTATGGGCGGTGCGATTTCCAGGCCAGTTGGTTCTGTTTTGCCTGTATCAAGCAATGCATATACACAGTTAGTCACAGAGAAAGTATTATACAGATTGTCACAAACTAGATGTTCTGCTGATATGAATAGGCGCGAGGTGTTGAAAGGCTAATCTATACCAATACAGTTAGATACTGGCTTCGGAAGCAATAAATCTCAGTAAGGTTACTTAAGGAGACTCAGGGGGAGGGGGGGAGGAGAGGAGCAGGAGGAGTGCAGAACGGGGGGGGGGGCAGGTCTGGACTGGGACAAAAAGTTGGCCCTGGACTTCATCCAGACTGGCCCACTTTGACAGGTCTCTCCCATGGCGGCCGGATAACTCCCGCACCCCCCCCCCGGCCACCCAAGCCCCCTCTCCCCCCTTCACTAGCCACTAGCCATTCTACTTTATTAGAGTAGAACGGCTGGTACTGGTATTCTTATAGGCAGTACCAGTGGGGAAGCTTGACATTATTTCACCCGGGGCAAAGAATCAGTTCAGTGCCCCCCCTTGTGGGACAAGATTATGCAGAAGTGAGAAACTCCCAGGCCATAGCTGTTGAGTCAGCTGTCTGTCCCCTCCCCCATGCTCCTCTGTCATCTCCTCTGGTCCTCCCCCTGCTTCTCTGTTCCCCCCAGATGAGCGCTGCGGGAAGGGAGTCACTGAAGTCGGCCCACTGAGCCATCGGCCCACCGGGAAAACTCCCTGTAGTCAAAATGGCCAGTCCATCCCTGGGGGCGGGGAGAGAGGAGGGACGGAGGGTCCTCATCTAAGCAGTTGGATACACCTAAAATAGATAGCGAATAACTTTCAGGATAACAGTGGGCCATTATCATCATTGTCACCAGTGAACTCTGTGCCCCAAGCATCTATCCATCCCGACCATACCTTGTCAAATTTAGTAGGGCAGTTTCGATTAGCAAAGGTGATCTTGGACAGTGGCAACACCAAGTTCAATACCGAGCGCCAGGAGGATACAGTGGGAGGTGCAGCGTCCTTCCAGTGGAGGAATATCTCTCTACGGGCATAAAAAGTAGCGCAACTGAGGAATAATTTTGTGTATTTGCCCCTTCCCCAGGGGTTAAAGACATTCACCAGCATTGATTTAGGGTTAGTTCCCAGATCCAGGGAGGTAATCTGGTCGAGGGCGTCAACCACACCCGACCAATAGTCTGCAAGGCGGGGGCAGGACCAGACCATGTGGAAAAAGAAGGCAGCCCTTAGGCCACCGGGGTGTTAGGATTCATCTGTGCCTCTGACACACTCCCTTCTCTTCCCTGAAGAAGCCTTCAGGCGAAACTCGTTTTTTTTAGACATATGAATCGGCGAACTAACATCTATGCAGGCTTCCTGACACCAAGGAGGGGACTATATAACCAGAAAATGTTCCACATCTTTCACACCTGCCTTGGATTCTTAAACAATCAACATCTACACATTCCATGGTGATTGGATTAGGGCACAGGTGTCAGACACAAGGCCAGCAGGCCGAATCTGGCCCTCCTGACCATTTCACCTGGCCCTCGCACCTCTCTTGCAGCTGTAAAAACCTCCCTGTTCCTGCCCCCAACATGTCTCACCAGTCGGCAGCAGAGAGGAGGACAGATCTCCTCTGCCAGATCCTGCCCTTCTCTGTGCAGCTGCAGAGAGGCTCATTTCTGCCCCCCTCTCTATATCAACAGTTGGCAGCAGAGAGGAGGCCAGAACTCCTTCTACTGATCCTGTGCCTCCTACAGATCTAGCCACAGCACTCCCTGGTCTCCTTCGTCTCCTAGTCTCACCATTCAGTTGGCTCCAACCCCCCCTCCCTCTGGTCCTCCTCTAGACCCTGCACTTTTTGCCCCCCAGCTTCTTTCCAGCAGCAGCATAAGGTAAGAGGGGTGAACTGTGATGTAAGAGAGGGTGGGGGACTCTTGACTTCTTATGGTAGGGTGGCTCTTAACATCTGGTGTAAGGTGGTGCTCAACTGGCCTTTTGAGGACAACCACGATGCCCATGCGGCCCACGATGAATTTCAGTTTGACACCCCTGGATTAGGGTGTATTAATGTGTGGGTACAAATGCTGGAGTATACTCCTGGCACTCACTGGAATGCAAGAAGTGATTTGGATAAGCTATAAAATGTGTTCAACGTTACAGAACAAGTCCAGTTGAATGTAACAAACTACTACTAGCTTCATAACTTGAAACAAACACGGACGTTGCCTTCTGACATTCTCCTTTGTTGCATAGTGTTTGCCAAACAACAGGTGCACTTGGTAAGGTGCCTAATCACCAGGCAGGCTTACTGTATCTTACTCTGGGCCTGTAGTGTTTGCCAGCGTCCTGGTGTGGATGGATTACATCATTCTGATAGGGATGAAGGAAGTGAAGGCATTGCTGTAACGTGGCAAGGTCATTGCATGAAGATGTGATGGAGAGAGATGAATGGCTCCATTAGGGATATCTCAAGCTACAGGGAGATAGGGAAGAGATTAAGAAAAACCAACAAAAGGAGAAAACTATGAAGGAGACTGATAGATAAGGGTTACCTCCCTTTCAATAGACTTAAGTTATCCTGTAGAACTTTTAGTCCCACCAGCCAATTCGCCTACGACTGGAAATCTGTGTCTTTTATGGACGGCTGGTAGAACTTTGTTAAGGTACAACCAGGCCCGGACAGACCATAGGGCATATCAAGCATATGCCCGGTGGGCCGCGGCGGCCCGTGGGCCGCATGTCACGTCTTCCCCCATTGTAACATGCAGGGGGTCCAGAACTGTTAGGGGGGTGTGTGTGTGTAACAAACTGTGGGGGGGCTGTGTAATGTAAAGGGGTCCAGAGGTGCGGTGCTATGTAATGTAAAGGGCAGGGCCACCATCAGGGGGGTACAGGCATTACACCTGTAAGGGGCCCGATGGTCCCCAGGGGCCTGACTGGCCCCCCTCCCTTTTTTTTTGCATCACACCTGTAAGGGGCCCGATGGTCCCCCGCAAAAAATTAAAACCTCAGAGGTGATCAAATACCACCTAAAGAAAGCTCTATTTGTGGGAAGAAAAAGGACGCCAATTTTGTTTGGGAGCCACGTCGCACAACCGCGCAATTGTCAGTTAAAGCGACGCAGTGCCGAATCGCAAAAAGGGGCAAGGTCCTCAACCTGCATATTGGTCCGGGGCTGAAGTGGTTAATTGTGCCATTTCTGTCCATCTAGGAGCGGGAACATCATTTACTGTAGGCCATAGTTGAGTTTTCCATATTGTGTAATTATGTTAGCACCCTGGAAGAACCTTGCTGGAGTTTGGACGGCGGCTCTTTTCATCCGACGCCAAGAAGAATACAGAGCTTAGAGTCTCTGGCTGGCCGTCGAGCGTCCTGTAACATTAGCGAGCGCCGGCTTCTTTCTCTCTCTCTCCTTCCCGTACCTGGCTGCCCGCTCTGAGACTCGCCGCCAGTGCCACTCCGCATCACATTCAATTTACGCTGCCAACCTCCAGAAGACTTCAGCCCCCGAAAAAATGTTATTTTTCCTTTCCGCAGCAAACAGCTCGGAAGAAAAAAAAACAAATAAGGACACGGAGGCGAATAAAAGGCTCGCTCTGCGAAGCCAATTACATGAAAAAATAAAAAAAGGGCGATTTGGGCGCAGCCAAAATTCCATCGATAGGAGCACGGAAAGGGAATAAATAGATTTATTATATCAAATCAAAGACATCCTGGACGCGCTCGAAAAATTGGACATTCCTATCAACGTATCTTTGCAATTAACATATTTTTACAAGTCGAAAAAATAAATGCGTTTTTCAACGGACAAATTCAATAACATGATTTTTCTGTGAAATTCTGTCCCACCTTTCACCTTAATCTGTTTTTCTTTCTGCGGTTGTCTTGTTATTCTGTATTATCTGAAGCCTTACCAGTCTTGGCTTTTTCAAATTTTAATTTTTTATTTTTTTCCTGTATGCCTGTTTGACTTAATCCTCCTGTTTATTTTCTTACAGCTGAATATTTTGCTTTGAGCTCAAGCCACTGTAATGCGATTGTAATTGTTATAATATTTAGTCTTCTTGGACCTCTGTTGATTTATAGCAGGGGTCTCCAAACTTTTCAAACAAAGTGCCAGTTTATTGTCCTTCAGAACTTAGGAGGGCCGGAGAGTGTGGCCAACAGGAGAGTGTGGCCAGCAGGGGCAGAAATGTCACGGGTCTGGCGTCAGTGAGAACAAATATGGCCTCTAAGTTGGTGGTCATAGTGGAGGAGTATTGCTCCTATTAGGAGGAGGAATAGTATCCCATCATTGGTATCGGTGGAAGAAATAGTGCTCCATTGGTGGTGTCAGTGGGAGAAATAGTGCCCCAAGGGCCTGATAAAGGCTAGCAAAGGGCCGCATCTGGCCCTTGTGCCGCAGTTTGGAGACCCCTGATTTTTAAGGGAACACTCCACTATTCAGACGATCACTTTACCATTCACAATACCCTTCCCCTGAGGAACCAGCAGTCTTATGGCTCATCCACACGCGTGACCGGATGCAGTAAAACCAGGCAGTTAAGCCCCCCCCAACTGTCCACCTGAACATTGACATGCAGCCGCTCAGGACTGTACATAAGCCATAATGTCAGGTCACCTGTGGCCAGGTGACAAATACACCCTGTTGGAGACAGGGGTGCACCGAAAGGTAGTTAACCCAATAGCAGACTGCTGCGGACAGGGCGGAAACGTGAGCCCAAGATTCCCCAGGGCGCAGAGTCTAAGGTCCAGCAGGTGTTCACCAGAGCCTCTAGTGGTGAGGATGGCCTTCGCTGCAACTGAACCCAGGTCGCGGCCCCTGGAGTCCCCCAGGTCACGCTCCGTGGGGAGAGAGGGGAAGCAGCCACTTAGAACACAAGGGATGGTGATGGGTAAGCCGAGGTCGGGGCAATAGGCAGACGAGGGTAACCAAGGGACAGGCCAAACTTCAGGGTCACAGGCAAACAGGAGTACTCAGAGACGAGCCAAAATCGGTACACAGAAAGGTTAACGTCGCACACGGCAAACAGGAACACGAGCTAACAAACAAAGTTGAACAGCAAAGCAGACCTGCAGTGCAACAGTAAATATAGAGTTCCTGGGATGGCCTGGGGTGGGGCCATACAGTCAGGGAGGAGAGAAGATAAAAGGCAGCCAGAAAGAGAGTCAGGCCTCTAATGGACACATGAGGGGAAGGTAAGCTGTCAGACATTATTGCATGTCCATGACACATAATTAAACAGCATACCGTATTTGGTGTGCGTTAAGAGGCTCTTTAACCCCCCTGGCGATATTCCGAGTCTGACTCGGGGTTACATTTTTGTGCTGCGATTGGTAACCCCGAGTCAGACTCGGGCTCGCCTTGCAGCATCCATAGGCAAGGTTTACTTACCTTGTTCCTGGATCCAGCGATGCATCCGCGCTGTGTGAGCGAGTGCCTCTGTGTGCCGACGATCTCCGTTCCCTGCGACGTTACGACGCACGGGGGCGGAGAAACAGCGACATATTCAAAAAGGTAAACAAACACATTACATACAGTATACTGTAATCTTATAGATTACAGCACTGTATGTAATAAATACACACCCCCCCTTGTCCCTAGTGGTCTGTCCTGTGCCATGCATGTTCTTTTATATAATAAAAAGTGTTCTTTCTGCCTGCAAACTGTAGATTGGCCATAGCAACCAAAAGTGTCCCTTTATGTCAAAAATGGTTTTAGAGCAGCTGGAAAAAAGCGATAATAAATTATAATTACTTGCAGAATTGAGCGATAGCGATTTGTGGGGAAATTCGTCATAAAAAAATAAAGTAATTACAGCGACAATTCTGCAACTGAGCAAATTTCAGTGTTTTTGAGTTGATTACATTATTGAATATGTTTTATTATAATTACATTATTATTTGTTATAATTATTTATAATTATTTCTTATATTATAATTCATAATTTTGTTTTAAAAAAAAATGTTATACCCGGGATGCCTATTAGACTCTTGTTTGGTCAGATTTAAGGGAGTTATTCCTAAGAATTCCAGGCCTACAGTATAAAACGCCAAATTTCCTTGCAAATAATGGTACGGCTTTCAGCACCTAAAATCTGAAATGATCATACTGCCAGGGAGGTTAATTAGGCAAATTAGGTGGTCGCCTAAGGCCTCGCACTCACAGGGGCCTCGCGGCCGCCTAATTTGCCTCTGCTCAATCACTGCGTGCCAGATCCGTGCAACTTTCTGCAGCCATTTTTATTTGCTTGAATTTTTTTACCCATTATTAGTGGGGCCCCTGTGTCTAAGTTTTACTTAAAGGGGTTGTAAAGGTTTGTTTTTTATTTTCTAAATAGGTTCCTTTAAGCTAGTGCATTGTTGGTTCACTTACATTCTCCTTCAATTTCTCTGTTTTTTTTTTTTTGTCTTAATTTCTCACTTTCTGTTCCTCCTTAGTAAGCTTACCCCCATCATCCCAGACATTCTGGCTGGGGGTTAGTCAGCATGCTGGACCCCTCCCTCGGGACTACATCCCTGCGGGGAGACGCGTTGCTTCTCCCCGCAGGGATGTAGTCCCAAGGGGGGGGGGGGGGCAAGCGCGCTGACTAACCCCCAGCCAGAAGGGAACCTATTTAGAAAATAAAAAACGATCCTTTACAACCCCTTTAAGGCCTCACAAAGCCTAGAGCCGCCTCTGCATACGTGACACATGCATGTCTTTGGCCCATGCCACAACTTCCCCACAACCACTTTGCAATGCACGCAATGGAAGTGCGGTGGTGCTGAATTTACTGGGTTAATTCAGACGATGAGCTGGCAACATATCACCTCCTCGACACCTGTCAGACGCTTCTGAAAAGAGATCAACCAAGGGGCGCCAAGGGATGCTTAGCCCTTAGCAGGGTGATAAGGTTGCAGTTCTGGAGTCAGTTTCCACCGGGATATCTGGCTACTGTTTCGATGTATCTTCTCTATTTGCACAGATTTAAAGTGACCTTGATGGTAACGATGAGATAAAGGATAAGCGGCCCCGGCAGTCGCACGTAACAAAGGGGGTGGGATGTTGGTGATATGGTTGACCTAACATGGCCACATGGTCATATTTGGTCAGCCATTTGGATGACTAACGGTCATATTTGGTCAACAATATTGTCCAAACATGGCCATGTGGTCATATAAAGTCAATGATGTCACCAGCATCCCCGAACCTTTGTGAGGTGTGGCTTTGGGACTGGTACGGTTCTGGAGGGGGTCCGCTCTCTCACCCCCCCCCTTTTTCCTGCGGCCTGCCAGGTTACATGCTCGGATAAGGGTCTGGTATGGATTTTGGGGGGGACCCACACGCTATTTAAAAAATGGGCACAGTAAGGGCGCAAATGGGCACAGTAAGGGCTGCAAATGAGCACAGTAAGGGCGTAAATGGGCACAGTAAGGGCTGCAAATGGGCACAGTAAGGGCGTAATTGGGCACAGTGAGGATGCAAATGGGCACAGCAAGGCTGCAAATGGGCACAGTGAGGCTGCAAAGGGCATTGTTGACCCTGTTTCCACTTACAGTAGCTGCTGCATTTCCCACCCTAGGCTTATACTCGAGTCAATAAGCTTTCCCATTTTTTTGTGGTAAAATTAGGTGCCTCAGGTTATATTCCCGTCGGCTTACACTCGTATATATACGGTATAAAGCCACTTAGTTGTATCCTACTTTCGGAAATTCTAAGGGCCAACTCTCTGGACACCAGGTCTGATAAACTTAAAGGCCTTTGCCACTGGATTTGTTTGGCAATTTTTTTTCACGCTAGGTCAAGATGCCAATAAAACCTACCAAAAAAGACTTTGGGAGGAAACCAGTGTACCGGGGTATACCAGCGCAAACACAAGGAGAATATGAAAACTCAATTTTGACAGTAGGCAAAGCTTGATAAAACTATGAAACACACGGGTGTGGGGAAAGACTTACCAAAATGCAAATGTACTTTTCTGGCCCATCTCTATCACCAACTCTACATATACTTCAAACAACTAAAGCTATTTTGATGGATACTCCAAGGTTCATTCACAAGGTAGCTTCTAACACTTGGAGGACTCTAGCAGAGAAGTTTTCTGGCTTTCACAACCAATGCCATGGCCATTACTAGTTCAATATTTCAAACATCTTGGTTGGTTATCCATGAAATAAGATAAATTAGAAGCAGTTAGCATGAGGCCCTCTAGAAGGGGAACCCAAATATGGATGATTTCATCCCTGGGGTCCCCAGAAGAAAAAAAAAGCTACTTTCCACTTCAACTTGCCATCATTCACCCAAACCTATTTGATTCTTTAAATCTATTTAGATTTTCCTTTGACCACAATTTAAATGTCATAGGAACAATCGACGGGACCACCCATCAAGAAGCACAATATATTTGTAGGATAAGAATATGAGAGCTGCTGTTGCTGACCTATTTTTTAAAGTGCAGGCGCCATGGCTTATCCTTGCTTCATTACTAGGATCCAAAGATGCTAAAAGGTTCAGATATGACTTTTTCCAAGAAAAGTCAGATAGATCATTCAAAGAGTTTTTAATGCATTGTGGGGGTCCAAAAATGCCCTCTTCATCAAGGCTTGAGATTGATAACAATGTGAATAGACTAGACGTGAACTGGGCCAATAGCGGTTTGAGCCGGTGTTGCGTTGCTGGCAGAGGTGTATTTAGGTTTTGTGCTGCCCTAGGCCTGACTAAACTTGTGCACCCTCTAATTTAAATAATGCCAGTTAATGGTGAAAGTGGTGTTTGCCCCTGAGTCGGTGTTGCGTTGCTGGGGATCATTAAGTATTAACATTGATACCAATTCTGAATTTGGTTATTTGATGCCTCCCAAGACCGGCAACCTATATATTATGGGTACTGGATTATGTATTATTTTGGTTTTAAGAAAATGTTAATTTGTTAATTTATTAACCAGTAGAAGACCGCCCGCCGTCATTTTACTGCAGGACGGTGGCCCTCCTGGGCGAGAGCCCGTAGCTATACGTCCACATTTTTGCAGCCGCTAGGGGGCGCGCGCACGCCGCCGGCGGCCCATGCGCGCGCCCCCGCTCGTCCCCTGAGTCCAGCGTGCGTGCCCGGCAGACGCGATCGCCGCCGGTCACGTGCGCTCGTTTGTTACAGAGCGGGGACCGGGAGCTTTGTGTGTAAACACAAAGCTCTCTGGTCCTGTCAGCTGGGAAACGCTGATCTTCTGTTCATACAATGTATGAACAGAAGATCAGTGATTTCCCCTAGTGAGTCCACCCCCCCATATAGTTAGAACACACCCAGGAACATACTTAACCCCTTCCCCGCCCCCTAGTGTTAACCCCTTCACTGCCAATGGCATTTTTATAGTAATCCAATGCATTTTTATAGCATTGATCGCTATAAAAATGCTAATGGTCCCAAAAATTTGTCAAAAATGTCCGATGTGTCCGCCATAATGTCTCAGTACTGAAAAAAACGCTGATCGCCGCCATTACTAGTAAAAAAAAAATATTAATAAAAATGCCATAAAACTACCTTTTTACGAAAAATATGTAGAATAATACGTATCGGCCTAAACTGAGGAAAAAAAATTTTTTTTATATATTTTTTGGGGATATTTATTATAGCAAAATGTAAAAAATATTGCATTTTTTTCAAAATAGTCGCTCTATTTTTGTTTATAGCGCAAAAAATAAAAACCGCAGAGATGATGAAATACCACCAAAAGAAAGCTCTATTTGTGGGAAAAAAAGGACGCCAATTTTGTTTGGGAGCCACGTCGCACGACCGCGCAATTGTCAGTTAAAGCGACGCAGTGCCGAATCACAAAAAGTGCACTGGTCATTGGGCAGCAATATGGTCCGGTGGTTAAGTGGTAAATAAATGGCCAACCTGACAAATTTTCTCCAGATCGGTGTCATTCATCATTTGTCCATATCATATGTTCGGGAGGTTCAGGGTATTTACGTATTTGAGGTATACATCTGGGGTACCCTAGCCAAGTCCTTATAGCAAGACAGCTCCACTATTTTGTTTCTTTTTAGCCCTTACGAAGGGGGAACTTTATGACCCTCGAAATGTCTCTATATCATCTTTGTTGTCTTTGGACTTCAATGATGAAATAGAAACATTTGGACTTCATTTGATGAAGAGTTCTTTATTCTTTTTGTACTTTCCTGTTCCCTTTTTAGCTGCACTTTGTATTAAATGAATGCATTGTACACACGATCTGGCTTTTGCATGGCCAAATGACATCGGAATTCCGACGGAATTCCATCGGAGTAAAATAGAACATGTTCTATATCTAAACTCCGACGGAATTGATCGGATGAAAAACTCAGATGGGGCTACACACCATCGGAATATCCAATGGAAAAAGTCAGTCGGACTTTTTCCTTCGGAAATTCCGATCGTGTGTACAAGGCATTAGTCATTGTAAAGTCACCCTGCAAAAAAAATAATTTTCTTTCTTTGCATCGAAAATTACAGTATGCATGCAACAGTCAGATCACATCCATTCCGTTGGTTTACTGCAAAACAAAATCCGAGGTCACGTGGCGGCACGGCGGCTTTTTTTTTTTTTAAGTGAATAGGCTTGACAGGATGATAAAAGAGAAAAATAAAAAAGTCTTCCCGAGTTTTATCCTGCCAAACGTTCATGTTTTTTTTTTTCTTCCGCAATTGGGTATAATGTGCCTTTTTTTTTTCCACGGCGTTCCTTTATTATTCCTTCAGCCTTTCGACTGGCGCATTCTGACATGTGATGTTTAGCCTCCACAGGTGCATATTCAATAAGGCCGGGACCCGCGTCAAACGTAGCATTACCGATACTTATGTGGGGTCAAGACTGGAGAGTTCGAAAGCCTTTTCAGCCAGTCTGGAGTCCCAGAAATCACACCAGATATCTCATCAACATTCTATTCCGAGCATAAAAGAAAACACAGCCAATTAACGGTGACAAGGAAAATTAAGCTCGGTGCGAATTGACATTGTCCCCCTCGCTTCGTATCCAGTGCCAAGAAGCCATAAACAAATTTGTCGCTGGATCATTGTCTGCTGCGATATGACATTAAAAGTAAAATGAGATGCACTCACTTTAATATGGAGCTATTTACTTCCTGCCGACTTCATACAATACGCTCCTATTATGATTTTGATTGCTGTCCCCCCCACCCCTTCCTCCCATCACCGCACAATCCAAAAGGCTCCTTCCTTTCAGCTTTTAATTGTGTTCCACGGCACATTCTATATTCATCGATGCCCCCTTGCTGTCCCGGAGACTGCAAGATAAACCATCCGTATTGCAATAAATGTCTCACTAAGGCTATTGATGCTTTCATGGGGAAATTGATTATCTATTTGAAGGGCAGCCGAGCGCCTGATGGAAGGGCGTCTACGGGGTTTAAACACCGCACAGCGGCAAAGGGTGAGCTCCATGGTGGAGTCTCTATAAAATCTGATTTTCCTTTTTCTCAAAGTGGCAAGCTATGAATATCATGAACGGGAAACAATAAAATCTAATGTACAATGTCCTTTTTTTTAACCCTTCCCCTTGGTGTAGAGCAGGGGTCACCAAACCTTCTAAACAAAGTGCCAGTTTACTGTCCTTCAGACTTTAGGGGGGCCGTACTGTGTCTATTGGGAATAGAAAAGGTCCCGATGTTGGTGGGAAAAATACGCCCCATCATTTGTTTCAGTGGGCATAAGTGTTCCCATCTTCACTGTCATTGGCCTAAATTATGCCTCATTGTTAAGCTGGGTTGCACAAACCCCCCATCCAAAGTAACTCCCGTCAGTGTTATTGGGAGGAATTGTGCCCCATTGTTGGTGTCATTGGGAAGAATTATGCCCCATTGTTGATATCAGTGGATGAGATAGCACCCCAAGGGCCAGATAAAAGCAAGCAAAGGGCCACATCTGGCCCCTGGGCCGCAGCTTGGAGACCACTGGTGTAGAGCATGAGGGATGGAGCAGATTTACGAGATGAGGAAAGTGAAGATTTTAGTAGAGAGAAAGGGTAGGTTGGCGAATTATGGGTGCTACAAAATTTTTCTATGAATGCAAGGACTGTTGGGCAGCGTTGGCTTGCTTTAAAAGTGGAGTTCCTCCCAAAAATGGAACTTCCACTTTTTGGAACCCTCCCCCCCTCCGGTGTCACATTTGGCACTTGTCACGGAATGTCCCACACTCTGACCGAGTGCTTCCGTCATATACCACTTTCTATCAGTCTGGACATAGATATCAGATATTCCGGCTGCCTTCAACACACAAGGAGACAAGACTTGTCTGTGTGCTAAGTATGGAGTGTTTAATAGAACCAAAAACACAATCTTATATACAGTAAAGAGGAGGTAACCAGAGCATAAATTAACATGAGCTAATTATCTAATTATCCCCCAGACGTCCTGACTCTGCCAATAAGTGATTCACCTGCAGAATACACATTCCTATGTCAGACGTCTGTCTCCGACAATAAGCTATTCACACCTGATCATCAATAGGCTTTAAACAGTGTTATTATTAGCATACACAATGAAAGGTCTTTCATAAGCAGACTCAATTAGCATCTCAACAGCCTAGGTTAAGCATTGAAGGGGTCAATATTGAACGGTTGTGGGTCAGCATTTAGCAGTATGAAAGAGTCACTCTACAATTAACCCTTTGAGTTCAGAATCAACAACTTAAAATAGTCCTACAGATATCTCAGAATATAATGTGGATAATACATACATAATAATCCCATCTCAGGTAGTCCAAGATATAATTTCTCAGTCACCCCATGCTCCTAGTGGTCATAGGATGACTTTAGACATAAGAGAGTCTAAATTTGTCACAGCACTTTTCAGGCGGGGGGGGGGGAGCAGATACCTGTGTAATACAGGAATTTGCTCCCACTTCCTGGCATAGATCACAGCTGTAATCGTGGTGACCTACGCCACTTCTGCCACCTATTCTGTCCTCCCCCGCTGTCTTCTGGGAAACACACAGGTCCCAAAAGACAGCAGAGACCAGTGAGGACACGCAGCGCGACTCGTGCGTGCACAGTAGGGAACCAGGAAGTGAAGCCGCAACGCTTCACTTTCTGATTTTCTCACCGAGGATGGCGGCCAAGAGCCGACATCGCAGGCAACCTGGACAGGTAGGTGTCTATTTATTATAAGTCAGCAGCTGCAGTATTTGTAGCTGCTGGCTTTGAATAGTTTATTTTTTAAACCAGCTTTTTTCAACCTTTTCAACACAGAAGAACCCTTGAATTAACATTCCAGGCCCATGAAACCCCTGCTAAAAGTGACTATATCGACAACTCATGATACATCATTAGTGTGATGGTCATTGGGAAGAATGCTCCTTCCACTTGTGGTCATTGGAAAGAATTATCCCCTTGCAGATAGCTAAAACGATCAATGGTGTCAGTGGGAACCTATCTGAGAGGCAGAACTTGCTCATTGCTCAAGGAGACCCCTAGCAACCTTTGGAGGAACCCTGGTTTAGAAACAATGCTTTAAAAGTATTCACATTGTTGGGTAATAACTAGGGTTGTCCAGATATTGATAATAGTATCGGTATCGGGACCGATACCAAGTATTTGCGGGAGTACTTGTACTCGCGCAAATGCTCCCGATACCTAAATAGAATACTTTTTTGTATTTATCAACATGTTCTGTGAAAATTCTTTGAGTTTTTTACTACTGCGTGACAAGCAAATATTTTTTTTTATTCATTTTTACTCATTTTTATTGTTTTATAATGTCTTGAGTTAGAGTTCTTCATAATTCTAAAGAAAATATCCTTAGTCTGTATTGTAGTTTGAAAACTGTCACATGACATTTAAAAAAAGTATCGGTATTCGGTATCGGCGAGTACATGAAAAAAAGTATCAGTACTTGTACTCGGTCCTAAAAAAGTGGTATCGGGACAACCCTAGTAATAACCAAGCAGATGCTGGAAATCCAACACCTAAACTATATTACAAAAAGTATTGGAACACCTGCCTTTACAAGCACATGAACTTTAATGGCATCCCAGTCTTAGTCCGTAGGGTCCAATATTGAGTTGGCCCACCCTTTGCAGCTATAACAGCTTCAACTCTTCTGGGAAAGCCATCCACAAGGTTTAGGAGTGTGTCTATTTGTCCATTTCATCCATTCATTCCCAAGGGTGTTCAGTAGGGTTGAGGTCAGGGCTTTGTGTAGGCCACTCCAGTTCCTTCACACCAAACTGGTCAAACCATGACATTATAGAGTTGGCTTTGTACACAGAGGACAGTCATGCCAGAACAGAAAAGGGCCTTCTCCAAACAGTTTGGTCAGAAAATTGGTCACACAAATATCTACAAGCTTTTGGGTGCCCAGAACATATGTATCAACATGGTTTCAAGCAGCCTTTTGCCTCTAATCACACGGTCTCCACCTTTCAATATGTATCAACAAGTATATCATCACCACTTTACAAATACAATTATATGACATCACCACTCTTCAAATATGACATACTGACAAAATACCGGTGCCTAGGAGGACTCGTCGAGGCGGCAGATCCTTCTCCCACCAGGGTGCCATGCTGTGGAACTCCCTCCCGGAGGACATCCGGGAGGCAGGATCTTTGGCGGCCTTTCGCCGGGGCCTAAAAACCTGGCTATTCCTTCAGGCCTACCCGGCTTAAGGCGTCGGCTAACCTGAGTGTATCATCTGAGCAGGACCATCAGCCCAAGTCATACCATCTTGCTGTCCACCTGTCCCTGGGTTCACCCAGGGACGTCGCCAGCGTGTCGGGATCCTCCGGGGTAATTGACCACGCTATAGAAAGTGCACCTCAACTCAACTCAACTCAAAATAACATTCTAATTCATCAATTAATTCCCAAGGGTGTTCAGTAGGGTTGAGGTTGGGGCTTTGTGTAGGCCATTTCACCACACCAAACTGGTCAAACCATGACTTTATGGAGAAGCTGGATGAGAAAACCTGTCTTGTTCCAATTCATTCCAAAGGCATTCAGTAGGTTTCAGGTCAGGGCTCTGTGAAGGACACTTGAGTTCCTTCACCCCAAAATGGTCAAACCATGACTTTATGGAGAAGCTGGATGAGAAAACCTGGCTCATTACAATTCATCACAAAGGCAATCAGTAAGTTTGAGGTCAGGGCTCTTTAAAGAACACTTGAGTTCCTCCACACCAAACTGGTCAAACCATGACTTTGTGGAGAAGCAGAATGAGAAAAACCCGTCTTGTTCCAATTCATCCCAAAGGCGTTCAGTAGGTTTCAGATCAGGGCTCTGTGAAGGACACTTGAGTTCCTTCACCCCAACATGGTCAAACCATGACTTTATGGAGAAGCTGGATGAGAAAACCTGGCTCATTACAATTCATCACAAAGGCAATCAGTAAGTTTGAAGTCAGGGCTCTGTGCAGGACACTTGAGTTCCTCCACACCAAATTGGTCAAACCATGTCTTTGTGCAGTTGGTTTTGTACACAGGGGCATAGTGATCCTGGAACAGAAAAGGGTCTTCCCCAAACCATTCGGTCACAAGGTTGGAAGCACAGGGAACTGGAGGTTTACAAGGGTATGTTGTAGAATTAAAACAGAACATTTTTTTTTTTTTTAGTTTTGGATAGGACAAGGAAAGAGAATAACCCCTGTCAGATTTTTTTACGCCATCTGTGTCCCATTGCGGAGATTTTCCTTCACTTCCTGTCCCATATCCAAACAGGAAGTGAGAGGAAATCCCTGCAAATCAAGGAGATTCCTTGGGGACCCAAAGCTCGCCAGAACTTGTGTCCTCATTGAAAGATTTCCCCTTTATTACTTTTCTGGGGACAACCCAAAATTTTGGATTTTCTTTTACTTTTACACTTAAGGGGGTGAATCTCCGTAATGGGGCACAGGAAGCGGGAAAAAAACTGACAGGGGTTCTAATCCTTCTCTACTCTGTCCAAAGATTAAAAAAAAGTGCCTTTTTTGTTTTATTAATTTATTTTTATTAGATTTTTTTGATACAACATTTGACAAGTACAATGTCATAGTTACAACATTTGCAAGTAACAAAGTAAAGTAGGTAAGAAGCAGCACCACCAATATGCAATTATTTTAAAGCAACGAAAAGTACCTGCTTCCTATTGTGTCCCCTTGTATCGTCCCCCTTGTGTCGCCCTTCCCCTCCCTCCCCCCCCCCCCTGTCTCAGGGAAACGTACTCATCTTGTGTTACCTTATCTAGAAAAATTCTAGATTGAACTGGTGTGTTCAGTTCAAACTTGAGTTGTTGACTAAAGGAGTCTTCCGGAAGAGTGAAAGATGGATTGAGACCATCCCCGTAGGTCCGTCGTAAGGAGTAGCCAAGCAGGTAGTCTCTGGCCATATTGGCCAGTGAGAATTGGTTCCTAATGAACCGGAATAAATTTCAACGCTAATTCTCCCTACAAGGGGTCTCCCGCTGCCCTTAGCCATGGTCCCTACAGTTTCGCAAATTTGCAATAGTTCCCCTGTCTAGTGAGGCACACTCATTCGCTGGAAATAGTCTGATTTATGGTCGCCATCCAGTTTTCTATGGACGGGGGGCGTGGGCCTGCCATTTTTTGGGCAATTATCTTACGAGCCTGGAATAGACATCTCAATACTGCTTCCCGGTTGCATGGTAGGACTCTAGTGTCCTCCATGCAGCCTAGTAGGCAAGTCAAAGCTACTGGTTCAAGAGAGGATCCAAAAGCCTTATTAATATTCACAATTATCTCGGTCCAGTAGCTATAAAGCTATAAAGCTTTGGGCACTCCAAACCATGTGAATGAGATGAAAAAGTGCCTTTAGTTATACTTTTATAATATCCTTCACTGTTAACACCTGAACTCAATTGTTTGGAGGGGTGTCCACATGCTATGACCTATATAGTGCATCCATGGCTTTCATTCAGGTGGACGGTTTCTACCATCTGACTATGGCATTGTTCCTCAAAAATCTAATATCCGATTGGCTACTCTTGCTTTATTTTGAAATGAACTTTAAATTGAGGACATGAATCTTGATTTCGCGTTTGTGTGGCATAAGCACGAAGGATGAACTTCGTCTCATCCCTGGCGCTTTGTTAGCTCAAGATAAGGCGAATTACCATGTCAGCACTGTTCTCACCTATCTTCCCTTTTAAAGATGGCAATTTTATTAGCCCCGGGACTGTAAAATTTATCCTGCCCAATAATCTAATTAAATCACATCAATATTAATATCTCCTGAGCAGAAAAAACAGGAATTGGTGACCAATTTATTGTCAAATGCAAACATGACGGTTGACAGAGCACGACGACGTTTACCATGATTAAGAAGACAGAAAGACAATACAGCGTGCATAAAAGAGAAGTAAAAACCTCATATTCTGTATATTGCAGCTCACCAGTCTTTAGATGTGGTGGCTTTATTAGTTCTTTTTTTTGTCTTATTTTTAATCTGGTAATCCTGCCAGTATCACACTTCTTAGGGTGACAACGCTCTTTGTATATAGGGAGAATCACCAGAACTTTTTTTTCCCAAAGAACAGGTGCAGGAACTTACATCAACCCCCCCCCCCCCACAATTCAAAGCTATTCACAGTGTAGAGCCCCTCAACACAGCACAGAGCCCCCCCCCCCACACTACAGAGTCCCTCAACACAGCACAGAGCACCCCCACAGTGCAGAGCCCCTCAACACATCACAGAGCCCCCCAAAGTGTAGAGCCACTCAACAAAGCACAGAGCCCCCCCCCCCCCCCACAGTGCAGAGGCCCTCAACACAGCACAGAGCCCCCCCCCCACACTGCAGAGTCCCTCAACACAGCACAGAGCACCCCCACAGTGCAGAGCCCCTCAACACATCACAGAGCCCCCCAAAGTGTAGAGCCACTCAACACAGCACAGAGCCCCCCCCACAGTGCAGAGGCCCTCAACACAGCACAGAGCCCCCCCCCCACACTGCAGAGTCCCTCAACACAGCACAGAGCACCCCCACAGTGCAGAGCCCCTCAACACATCACAGAGCCCCCCAAAGTGTAGAGCCACTCAACACAGCACAGAGCCCCCCCCCCCACAGTGCAGAGGCCCTCAACACAGCCCCCCCACAGTGTAGAGCCCCTCAACACAGCACAGAGCCCCCCCCCCCCACAGTGCAAAGCCCCTCAACACATCACAGAGCCCCCCAAAGTGTAGAGCCACTCAACACAGCACAGAGCCCCCCCCACAGTGTAGAGCCCCCCAACACAGCACAGAGCCCCCCCCCACATTGAAGAGCCCCTCAACACAGCACAAAGCCCCCCACAGTGCAGAGGCCCTCAACACAGCACACAGCCCCCCCACAGTGAAGAGCCCCTCAACACAGCACAGAGCCCCCCCACAGTGCAGAGCCCCTCAACACATCACAGAGCCCCCCAAAGTGTAGAGCCACTCAACACAGCACAGAGCCCCCCCACAGTGTAGAGCCCCCCAACACAGCACAGAGCCCCCCCCCACATTGAAGAGCCCCTCAACACAGCACAAAGCCCCCCACAGTGTAGAGCCCCCCAACACAGCACAGAGCCCCCCCCACATTGAAGAGCCCCTCAACACAGCACAAAGCCCCCCACAGTGCAGAGCCCCTAAACACATCACAGAGCCCCCCCCCCCCACAGTGCAGAGGCCCTCAACACAGCACAGAGCCCCTCCCCCCACACTGCAGAGTCCCTCAACACAGCACAGAGCACCCCCACAGTGCAGAGCCCCTCAACACATCACAGAGCCCCCCAAAGTGTAGAGCCACTCAACACAGCACAGAGCCCTCCCCTCACAGTGCAGAGGCCCTCAACACAGCCCCCCCACAGTGTAGAGCCCCTCAACACAGCACAGAGCCCCCCCCCACAGTGCAGAGCCCCTCAACACATCACAGAGCCCCCCAAAGTGTAGAGCCACTCAACACAGCACAGAGCCCCCCCACAGTGTAGAGCCCCCCAACACAGCACAGAGCCCCCCCCCCACATTGAAGAGCCCCTCAACACAGCACAAAGCCCCCCACAGTGCAGAGGCCCTCAACACAGCACACAGCCCCCCCACAGTGAAGAGCCCCTCAACACAGCACAGAGCCCCCCCCCCACAGTGCAGAGCCCCTCAACACATCACAGAGCCCCCCAAAGTGTAGAGCCACTCAACACAGCACAGAGCCCCCCCACAGTGTAGAGCCCCCCAACACAGCACAGAGCCCCCCCCCCACATTGAAGAGCCCCTCAACACAGCACAAAGCCCCCCACAGTGCAGAGCCCCTAAACACAGCACAGAGCTCCCCCACAGTGCAGAGCCCTTGAACACAGCACAGACCCCCCACAGTGCAGAGACCCTCAACACAGCACAGAGCACCACTCCCACAGTAAAGAGATACTACACACAGAACATAGCCCCCCCACAGGCCAGAGCCCCCACACTGTACAAATCCCACCACAGGCCAGAGCACCCACACAGGGATGTAGTCCCAAGGGAGGGGGCGAGCACACTGACTAACCCCCAGCCAGAACGGCTCGGGTGATGGGGACAAGCTTACTGAGGAGGAACAGGAAGTGAAAAAATTCAGATAAAGAAAAAAACATTTAGAAGGGAAATCGAAGGAAAATGTAAGTGAACCAACAATGCTGTAGCTTAAAGGAACCAATTTAGAAAGTAAAAAACAAATATTTAGCACCCCTTTAATCCAATTACAAATTGTTGGTCAATCCTCAAGAGCCTGGTGAACAAAAAAAAAAAACACAAATTCTGACAAACTTCAAGCATTGATTATGCAAGAATGGGTGGCCATCAGTCAGGATGTGGCGGAGAAGTTGATTGACAGCATGTCAGGGAGAATTGCAGAGGTCTCGAAAAAAAGAAGGGTCAACACTGCAAATATGGACACTATAGCAGCAGACTTTGTGAAAAATGTATATTTGTGTCATTCTCAAAACTTTTGGTCATGGCTGTATACACTTGGAACTCCAATAAATTGCATTTTAGAGTTTTTAGAGGCTTTCCCCGACTTGTTCATTCCAGACTTGTTCATTCCACTATTTGGAGTAGGCAGTACACTTTAGTGGGGGCTGGGTCAGCCACGCCTCATGATCTTTGACCTCTGGGAACCTGCCTTCTGACCTTTGACCTCTGGGGAGGTTCCTGTTCCTGAGTCCTAGCCTTACTCTTCAAGGGAAAACCCTAACCCCTAACCCTAATCCCTAACCCTAACCCCTAACCTTAACCCCTAACTCTAACCCCTAACCCTAACCTCTAACCCTAACCCCTAACCTAACCCCTAACCCTAACCCCTAACTCTAACCTCTAACCCTAACCCCTAACCCTAAACCTTAACCCTAACTCTTTAATGCTAACCCTAACTCTAAACTATAACCCTAAACCCTAACTCTAAACCCTAAACGTAACCCTAACCCCTAACCCTAATCCCTAACCCTAACCCCTAACCTTAACCCCTAACTCTAACCCCTAACACAAACCCTAACCTCTAACCCCTAACCCTAACCTCTAACCCCTAACCCCTAACTCTAACC